>JAOPJM010319819.1:0-11849 GCA_027124095.1 Muusoctopus leioderma | reverse complement strand
CGAGTGTCGGTCGGCAGTTATAGTAAATAGACAAATAAACGAAGGCGATTGGCTATAAATGACAGAAAAGTCCAATTTTAAACGGTTGTAACATTTTAATTACTTTTTTCTCCAAACCAAAGTTTGGATATTGTAATTGGCAGGCAAAACTACATGTGTACAGATTTTCAAAAAAACTGGATGAAATTCCACTGCAGCATGATGAGCACACTTAACATAAAGCTTTATTACTATGGTGTTTCACCTAATTTGAAAATTGCGGATCCGTTAACCAAGAATTTTGAAACTTTTTAACGTGCTTGACAACTTGCTCATGGTATACAAGAATATAATTTTGGAATACTTGAGATATATTTAAAAAAATACTTAGTTTGTTCAGACTTCTGCTACATGACTTAGTAACAACTACCAACAACTTCTGGTTAACCTTATTACACCAGGGAGCCTTTACGTGGTCGTTCGACATACTAGAAATAGCAACCAATTCACATCCTACCGTCTTAAATAAAGAGGGCTACATTGAAACAAAATTACACCAACCGCTATCTTTAAGATAGTGTATTAGGGCTAGTATAAATTTATAAATAAACACCTGTCACACCACCACTGGCGAAGCCTATCCCTTAGAGGCAACTGCTGTCAAACAAAGGTAGAAAGAGTGCCTACCCACTAGTGTTTCAATTCTGGATTCAATCATTTTGTAACATATGCGAATGTCATTACAATATATTAATTATTTATAATTATCAAAAATTTTGAGTTTAAAATTCATTTTAAACAACATTGAAATTTTATATTGAATTTATGAAGAAAATATAAAAAAATATTAACGCGTACGTGTAATGATTGCTTGAACAATTTGTTCAGAACATGTAATGTAATTGGTAGTGCTGTAGCAGCTATTGTATTATGTAATCAGTAATAAATTATCAATAATGTAATACATTTCAATGGACAGTAAAAGCTCGTGGAATTTCACGTTACAGGCTCTTCCCAATTTATGCCTTACTTTTATGAACTGCATTGGTAAATTACTGTATCAAGTCATTTAATTCCTAGTAATTATAGTGCCACCAGGATTTGTTTTTCCAAGATTGTGCGTTCATAATACAATATGAATCAAAGCACTTAAGAATATGGCAAAGTGGATTTCATTTATTTTGTCTATAAATTTGACTGATTGGCCAAGAATATCATTAATATAAATTTTCAGATAAAATAGAAAAGTAGCGCCCCCAAATTTCTAAGTAGCCCAAGTTAAAAAAAAAAGTAACGTAATCTGCTACTTGTAGCCCAATCTGGGCAAGCCTGAGCACAAATACCGCCACTAAACTCGCCAACCATTTCACTATAGCTACAACACCCCAACACACTCTCAAACATTATCATTGGAGGAGTCTTAAATATACACACCACATTCTGGTGCAAAAGCAATACAAATAATACAAGATACACAATCACAATAGCATCACAATAACATCCCAATTACATCCTAAACAACCCACGCCAATACAACTACCTTCCTCTCCAAGCTTTCACTGCCGATAGCTAGGCTAACAATTCCTCCATCATTTTTTTTTAATGTTTTTGTTTTTTTAAACTTCCTGTTAAAGGATAAGAGCCCGAAATGTAAGACTTTCTACTCCTCTCAGCAAATGAACTTATTCCACGAACTCTCCTTTTAACAACGATAACTCCTTTCCATACACTTTCTGCTTCACACACCTAGCTACCACAACCACATGGCAAACAACCTTCCAACTTTCTTCCGATCACCTACCCATCATCATCACAATATGATCACACATGGAAAAAAACAAAACATTTTCAGAAACTTAAAAAATGCTTGTTGAAACCGCTTCTATTAAGAGACAGAATTGTAAATTGTCGTTCTGGTCAGGACTTTTCAGGAATTATTTTTGAAAATGTTTTAATAGATGTAGCTTTGAATGTCAATAACGAAAATCACAAGCAATTTTCCCACAAAAAATTAATAAAAAAGTTACAACCCTTTAAAGATTGAACTTTTCTGTCATTTTTAGCCAATCGCAACGCTGTATTCTTATACCGCAGCAAAACCTGTATTATTATTTTTTTTGTAATCAGCATGTTGCCACAAAGAGAGAGACAGACAGAGAGACAGACAGACAGATAACGTTCATTGTGTATTTTTTTTAGAGAGTATATTTTTTTAGAGAGAGAGAGGGAGAAAGAGAGCGACAGACATATAAATCGTCACTCGACCTTTTAGAAATAGCAGCCAAATCCAAAAATCTCAACAAAGTTTGAAAGATAAACATTTTTAATGAGAAAAAAATCAGGAATCCAAAAATCATAAACGTTTTTAATGAGAAAGAAATCAGGAATCCAAAAATAAACATTTTTAAGGAGAAAAAAAATCAGGAATTCAAAAATAAACCTTTTTAAGGAGAGAAAAAATCAATGAATAGCCTAACGAAATGTTGCGATGGACTCCATAATTTTTTGCAACAAGTTGCACTTCTCATATCTGTGCCGCCACATGAACTTGCATAGATAGAAGTCTACCATGGATCGATGAGTTCCACAACGTCGCTTGTTCCCCTGCTTCAAAAAATTCCAAGTACTCTCGACTTGCTGGGTATGTGTACCGTCTTTGGAATTCACAAATTGAAGACTGTGGTTCACAGTTTTGTGTAGAAACTGATACTCTGGTATATGTGGGATGTGACTGTATGCTTTCCACATGTCTCTGTGGATAGTAGTTCCTGGCAGAATCGATGCCTTGATACACTCTTCAAGTGTCTCCCGGGTCCGGCAAGGCACAGCATAGAGAAACACCTGCCGCGTTTCTCGACAAACACCTCCGAACACCCACTGCTCCAGTAACAATTGTCCTCGGTTGTATTTGCGTCTTGAGTACACCTTTTCATCGATCTCCATAACTGTATCAGGACCACCTACCTTCAGTGGGTTACGAAGTAAATCTTATGCGCAAACTTCTCGCATGTAATTATTATAATTAATGGCAGTGGCATGGCATATCCCTAACTCCTCGACACAAAACCGGATAGTAGTTAGCCTTTTCACCCACGAATATATAAAGAGCGCTACAGTTGAAAGACGAAGATTACCAACTTGCAGCCACATACCTTTCCTGGCAGACACATATTCGTTGCAACCTCTCTTGCAACAGCGCCACTTGGGCTTTGCACCTGACACGGCGATATGCATGTCGTGCCTTTGTTTACAGTATGACCCCTTTCTCCTGAAAATATATAATGGCATCCTTCTCTGATTGCAGTTACTGCCGCAAACTAAATACATTGTCCATTGCAGGGGCGGTCATGATTGTAGAAAATGTATAACAAGTTGTAAAATCCTAGCGATGTATAGCGATGTGTAAAATTGTGTCACCGGTTTGGCTAAAAGTTTGTGTAGCGATATGTAAAATTGTGTCACCGGTTTTGCTGCGGTATAAGAATACAGCGATGCGATTGGCTAAACATGACAGAAAAGTTCAATCTTTAAAGGGTTGTAACATTTTTATTAATTTTTTGTGGAAACATTGCATGTGATTTTCGTAATTGGCATTCAAAACTACATTTATTTAAGACATTAAGACATTTTCAAAATTAATTCCTGAAAATTCCTGACCAGAACGATAATTGAAAAGATCCGAACAGAGTGGGCAGTGAAAAAAAAATCAAGCCCGGACTACTACACGGTATACCATTCGATTAACCACTATATGTCGGAGTGCACAGTGTGATCCTCAACTAAGTGGAGTCAGGATATATCTGGGACTGCTGGCTACCAAGGTGTCATAGGTCTGCTCAATCAGAGCTGACATATGGCTAAACAACATAGCACCACCACCACAACCACCACCACCACCACCGCCACCACCACCACCACCACTACCACTACCACCACCAACACCACCACCACCACCACTAACATCAACAACAACAACGATGGAATTTCTACGTGATCAAAAGACCAGCTAGAAATAGCAGCTAAATGTTTCTCAAACCACACCCTATTGTCTTAAAAAAACACGTTAGATAATATGGCCTTGGGTTACCGGCACATAGGTAAAAACGGGATCGTCACGGCTGGAATACTTTTGATCATAGGTCTGCTTGACCAGGGTTGACTTGGGGTTAAATGATAACAATATGCCCCGTACCAGTGAGGGAGCATCTGTGTGGCCACCCGATCTGCTAAAAATTGCAGCCGATTCTCCCTCAGATCACACCCCGCTGTTTTTAAAGTAATGTAGATAATATGTAAAGTAATGTGGATAATAATATAGTCTTAGATACACGGTTTGAATAAAGGACGGGAACGCTTTTGATCATAGGTCTGCTCGAGTATTGCTAACCTGAGGCTAAATAACAACAACAATGATCCAATGAGGTAACATCTACGCGGTCGCTCAACCTGCGAGAAATAGCAGCTAAATCTCACTCAAATCACACTCAATCGTCTTAAAAACTGGCACATTGGACAATGTAGTTCTAGATATACAAAAAGACGGGGTGGTTTTCATCATAGTTCTGATGGATCACGGCTGACCAGGGGCTAAACAACAACAACAACAACAGCAACATCAGCAGTAACAACAACAAACAACAACAACAACAACAACAGCAACAGCAGCAGTAACAACAACAAACAACAACAACAACAACAACAACAACAGCAACAACACAGTAACAACAACAACGACAATAACAACAACAGCAACAAGCACAACAACAGGAAGAACCTCAACGACAAATTGGTGACAATAGTTATTCGGTGCTAAAGAGGCGGGGATGTTATGAAGAGATTGATGAGTTGATGGATGGACAGAAGGAAGCTGGTGGTGGTGGTGGTGGTGGTGGAAGGGGAGTGAGGGGAAGAGAAGAGGACAAAAAGTAAGAAAGAGACAATAAGAGCTTGTGTGTTTATGTGTGTGTATATATATGTATAAGTGTGTGTGTATATGTATATATATGCATGCGTGTATATATGTGGGTGTGTTTGTGTGTGTGTGTGTGTGTGTGTGTCTGTCTGTGTGTGTGTGTGTGTGTCTGTGTGTGTCTGTGTGTATGTGTGCAGAAATCAGCACTCGATCACACGGTTTATATACTGATTATATTTCACATCACATATACACACACAGACGTGAACACACACACACGCACACATACACACTCATACACGCACACATGAAAATACACATACACACACTCGTACATCATCTGACTACAACAACAACGGCTGAGATAGCAATAAACAGCCACATGTGTAGTAGTAGTAGTAGTAGTAGTAGTAGTAGTAGTAGTAGTAGTAGTAGTAGTAGTAGTAGTAGTAGTAGTAGTAGTAGGCGGTGTAAACGTCAACCAGAAATGTTTAATAATGGCAATAACAGCCGTAATTACGTTTCCTTGCTTCCGTACACCCCACTGGTGTCGCTGTTGCCTTATTTCTCTCTCATTCTCAAGATGGCTGGCGTTGCTATTGTTGTTATTGCTGTTTTTATTGTACTTTTTGTTGTGCCTGTCACTTCTCTGATTGTTGTTTTTGTTGTCGTTACTGTTGCTCTTGTTATTGTTTTTTTCTTTCTTTTCTTTGTCGCTGCTATTGCTGTTATTACTATTGTTAATGTTTAACCCCAAATCTAACCTGATTGAGCAGACCTTACAATTAAAGACATTCCAGTCATGACCACCCAGTCTTATTTTTGAATAGTGTACCCCAGACTACATTATCCAATGTCCTTTTTTAAGCCGGTAGGACGTGGTGTGAGGAAGATTTGGTTACTACTTTTAGCAGATTCAGTGACCACGTAAATGCTCTCTCATTGCAGTTGTTATTTAGAACAGTGGAGTGGCAGAGTAGTAGAGTGTCTTACGATGTTTAGTTATTTAACTGGAATGAGTTGAAGCATGTTTGTTGTCGGTGATGATGATGATGATGATGACAAATAAGGTTGCATGTTGGTTCAATAACAAATTTTATTCCTGTTAAAAATAACTTCGGTAGCTACGTACTGATGGTGATAAATTGTACAAGAAAAGGAAGACGTTCACAAAACACTTAACTGTAGGAAGAGATAGAAAGTGTCGACAGTTAGAATTTCAGTGTTTGTTGATTAGAGAATTAGTTAAACGATGTGAGTGTGTGTGTGTGTGTGGAAGCTAACAAGAGTTAGTCACTTTAAATTGTCCTTGTAGAAGAGAAGTTGGTAGTTGTTCGAAATGTTTGAGGAAGACAGGTTGGTGTAAAGAGAGTGACGATAGAAAGGAGGGGAGAGTGAGAAAGCTTGACCACAACTACTAGCTAGAGCAAACAGTTGTTCTCTCTCTCTCTCTCTCTCTATCTCTCTCTCTCTCTCTCTGCCCCAATCTGACTGTGTGTGGAAGAGACAGGGTAGATGAAAGAAAGATTTCACGCATGGCTGCGCAGCGAGGCCGCTAGCCGTATCTGTGGATATCTGTTTATCTGTCTGTCTTCTCTCTCTCTCTTCTGATACTGAATTGGTTCTGTCTTTTTATAGATAGAAGTTCGATAAGGTAGGCTCAGACAGTAGTTTAAGAGCGACTGTTTTGATTGGCTGAAATCAGTCACATGTTCAGCCAATGCAATTTTGCTTTGTCCGTACGGGAGAATATGAGCTGACTTTTGCGCCAAAAGTCTGCTCATGTCTGTCTAAATGAGAAAAAAATATGGAAGGTCACAGGAAACGTAACTCGTAGCGTATGAGAGCATAGCTCACTGAGCAGTAGAGGAATACTGGCAAAATTCGAGTTGGTGTTTCGAACTCTGCCAATATTCCTGCTACAGTTATATCCCTTTACGTTTTGAGTTCAGTTCCCAGTGGTGTCGACTTTTCCTTTTACCTTACCAGAGTCGAAACAATAAGTAACAGTAATATTCTGCAGATCCATTGGATCGAAACCATCCCTCTTCTATAAAATATTCCCGTTTGCCAATGTAAGAAATTTTTCATATTACTGATACTATTTTGTGCGGTGGTTATCAGAAACAGTAGGATATGCAGTTACGCCTTTTTACGTTCCGAGTTCAATTTCTGCATGATATAGACTTCGCCCTTCGTTCTTCGGGGGTTGATAAAATTATTACCAGTAATATATTGAGGTAGATCTTCCCGAATATACTCCTCCTCTACAAATTAATGACATTGTGCCAAACGTGAGAAATTGTGACTATTTTTATCTTTTACTTTCTTGGTCCACGGGAAGGGGCAGTGCCCATGGATGAAACCGGAGAGATTGATGACATTAATGTTCTTCTTAAACTGTTGCAAGTCGACACCTGCAGGAAAGACATAGCGGGGAGAGAATTCCAGAGAGTCGACGTTCTGGGAAGGAAGGATTGGGCGTAGTTGTAGTGCGGGACTTGCAGAGTTGGACATAACATGGGTGATGAAAAGAGAAGAGACGAGTGAGTCAGGAATGCCTGAGTGGAGGCGGTACAAGACTAGCCAGCTCCGAGGAGCAGAGGCCATTGTAGTGACGGTAGAAAAGGCAGAAAGAGGAGACAACACGTCTGTGGGCCAGGGGCTGGAGCGTGTCTGTGAGCGACTTATTGCTCTTATGACTGTTATTATTGATAAACCTTCTCAGAACCACAAAAATCATAGCACTGGTGTTTATCTCAAAAGGAGTAGTTTAACCAAATCGGTAAACACTCACAATGAAATCAGCCAGACATTAAAGAAATTAAGAAATTGGCGTATTGATATCTGGGATCAACGAAGATGAGCAGATTCAGCACGCTAGAATAAAGTAACTGACCCGAAAAGAATATATCCGATAGACTAGGATGATCATAAACATGTGAATTCAACTCGAAAAATAAGATGGAAGCAATTAACACACTGGCAGTCCCGGCAATAAACTACAGTTGTAATGTGGTAAACAGAAATATGCAAGCGATAAAAAGACTAGACACAAAATCAAGAAAACTATTAACAAAATTTAGACTAGACCACCCAAACGCTGACACACATCGCATGTATATCCCTAGGTAGAAGAAGGGAAGGGTCCCTTGTACAACTTGTGATGGTATATAAAACTAGTACAATCGGACTAAACACTTATCTACAAAAGAAAAGCAAGACACAAGAAGTCGCGAAACATGACAGAAACAAAAGGTTGCATTCAATATTCAAAGAATCACAGACATTTTTAGCAGAAATAATTGCTCCAACCACAGATTCCTTAACAACCATAAACACACTTACGACCAAACAGGCATACACTGCAGAAATGACAGATATAATACAAGAAGTTCAAGAATTAAAGACAGAATTTAAACAGAGAGTAATCAAGAAAATGAACTCAGCAGTAGAAACTCACATAAAACTGTTGCAAACATGATGATAATAATAATTTCTTTATTTTGCCACAAGGGAGACGGGTGAGGAGACATTATAAGGACAAATTACAAAAATACAAATTGTCAGGAAACGTCCTAATAGAGGCACAGTTACTTTTGATTTATCAGGGAACCCCATAGAGCCAGGATTATCCTTACTGCCAAAGACAAGTGCATTGTCCCTTCAGTGTTCTTTAGCCTACAGGGGCATGCAGAGAGTAGGTCCATTCACCAGGCTATACTCGCTACTCTCACCCCTCTTTTAGAAAATTTACTTTCTTCTCCAGTCCAGCTTCCTCTCCAAATGGTACTTGAAAAAGTTGATGAGGGCTTGACAGAAGAGGGAAATATACGACTTCAGTCCTTTTAATTTTGTCCACAGTTTTGTCCACTCACTCTTTTCACGATGTATCGCATGAGATGGAGGTTGTCGGGGATAGATGTACCGGGAATCACACAGGTCTTCGTGCACCTGACTACATTGCAGCCGACAAATGTCAACTGCTTTGAGGGCCCCTTGGCCATATTTTAAAACTCTGTATTCAGCAGAAATTATTGATGATGTCCCCCTTGTTTTCACCTTTCGTCTGCAGCACCACTGCTCCCTGGTTAACACAACTGAAAATGCTCCTAGTCTGCTGCCAGTTGTGATAGGCGTCTGGCAGAGACGAAGTGAACAAGTCTGGCTTGTATCCATTAAGCTTGTCGGGATGATCATCGAAAGCCAGCAATTTAGCCCTCGCACAGCCACACACCACCAATCATACCCTCAGATGCTGTTATCGGATTTTGCGAAGCCCCACCTCTTCTGCCAAGAGTCATGACAGACAATTGAGGTAGGCACTAAAGTCCACCGTCACTGGTCCAACACTACTCTCAAACACTCGAGTAAAGTGCTACTGGAAATCCGCACAACTTTGCCTGCAGTTAAATAGCACGCGACTCTCGTAGTCCGTCAAAGACTGAATTGTGGATTTGTTGCCGCGTTGCACCTCTGAAACCCGAGCCCTTCATGCGGTTTTCGTGTCCTCGTGACTAAGAGCACGCTCCTTAGTACTGGCAACTAAACATTCGTGTTTCGCGTCCAAAAAATAGTCGAGTGCTATTTTCGTCGCTAGCACGTTGGTCGCGATGCCTTTTCTAATCACCTCTTCTAATCTGCTGACTTGCTCCTTTTCTAATCAATACTTCTTTGTTAAAACCCGATCGATTCTACTCTGATAGAGCTCTTCAAAGAGATCCGCCAACGGTTGTTGAAAATCGCCCCGTCGACTCCCGCTTAACAAGTTCTATAATCCGGTTGCTGTACGCTTTCCACAGAAGGTCCCATTTTACTGCACGAGATCAATACCTAGCCACAAAAAGCTACAAAATATTATAATAAAATACGAGTCTATCATCAAGTTTAAACTATGTAATAAACATAACGAAACAATAGACCACATCGTTTCCAGCTGCCTAGAATATAAAGAATATATCTATAGACATAACCGAGTAGGTAGCTATGTTCATTAGGCTATATATCTGCAGTTCCACGTTAAAACTGAAAATTAATAGTTTCAGAAAGCACTAAAACCATTATGTACCAAAGGCATGGTAATGATTCTCTGGGACATGTCAGTTTAGACTGTCTAAAGGATCAAAGCATACTGGCTAGATATCATACAGGAATACACCCTGATTGACATATCAACCCCTTCCGACCAAAACATCGACCATCCAAAAAATAGCCATAACAAGAGCAGTACACATACACATTCCACACAAGATATTCCCTTTCCAGTAAAACAATTGACATAGCACATACTCTTCACAGTCAACTCCCAATGTGATAAATGTAACTTAAAGCCAGCCAACGACTGATCCTGTACGCGGTCACTCAGTTTGCTAGAAATAGTAGCGAAATCTTCTACAAATCACACTACCATGAAACAGTTGCGATAGGCGTCTGGATGGGCATGGCTAGAACGTCTTTAATCATAAGCCTGCTTGACCAGGATTGACCTAGAGCTAAGGTGGTAGACTTAATTCGTCGCCCGGTTAAACACCATCATCTGGCTCTTGAGTGCTCTGAGTGGAGTCCACTCTGTTGCAAGCATTCAAGCTAGGTCTCTAGTCTAAGGACAATTTCCTCCCTTCCTCCCACCAGTTACTGAAGCTCTGATAAGAGACATGGGTGCACCCCTTCTTCCTTTGAATAAGCCATTAAAACAACAACAACAACAACATTATTAAAAACAACATCATAAAAAACAGCAGTAACATTAACAACAATAATAAAAACAACATCAACATTCATACAAAAATTAATATAAAATACAATAACAGCGTCACCAACAACAACTACTACTACAACAACCATATCAACAACTATAATTAAATATATCTAAAGCAATAATATCGATATCGCAACATCAGCAGCAGCAACAGTAACAGCAACAACATCGACAATATCAGCCAACACGCAAACAGTATCTACAGCAACATCAACATCGACGACAATAACAACACTTACAATAATATCAGCATTACAGCATCAGTAAACAATGGCGGCCATAAAAGGTAGGATTGCGCAATGGCGGCCATCAGGTAATGTCATCAAATAGAGCCTCGTTTCTGCTGATTTGTTCAACAGTTATATCTATAAGCTTGAAGCAGTATCAAATTGTGTCCACACAAACACATATACAAACACACACACACACACATACAAACACATACAGAAGGCACACATACATATAAACACATACAGAAACACACACACTCACACAAGAGACATACGTATACATATATATACACACACTGTAGAAATTCACGTACGTTGTGCTTATGTACACATTAACACACAGACAATCGTACACACGCATGCAGACATATACACATATACATATACTACCCTCATGCAGTATCACTAACTAATACATGCATATATATATGTGTGTGTGTGTGTGTGTGTGTGTGTGTGTGTGTGTGCAGATTTCTCGCATAGATACACAGACAGTGCAGGCTGCTTCCAATTTTGCTGTCGACTTATCTAAACACACATACATATATCTTACAGCACGACGCATAATGTGATACACATGGACGCACGCATGTACATTTATACACACACACACACATACACACACACATACACACACACATACACCCACATACACCCCCCACACACACACATATATATATACATACATACACATATGACTTTGTACATGTATTTCTGTCTTATGTGCGATATTCTATGTGATCTGTGTCTTTTCCGTTTTGCTGTTTATATAGGAAGTATTTCACCACTAGTGGAAAACGTTTCGCTTTCCCGTTGCGTGATAAACAGCAAACTCAAGCATAGGCCTACGTGTAGGATTTCACAACCCCACGCGATGTATGTATAGGTCTTGAATATATATATATATATATATATATATATAAAATAAATAGTGGATCTCCGTCTGAATTTCAGACGATGAGTGTTCAGT
>JAOPJM010319716.1:0-11852 GCA_027124095.1 Muusoctopus leioderma | reverse complement strand
TCGCTTCGCAACCACGTGGTTTCGAGTTCAGTCCCACTGCATGGCACCTTGGGCAAGTGTCTTCTACTATAGCCTCGGGCTGATCAATGCCGTGTGAGGGAATTTGGTAGACGGAAACTGCAGAAGCCTGTCGACGATGATGATGATGATATATGTATGTGTGTGTGTCTGCGTGTTTGTGTTTGTCTCCATATCTATCTGTAACTTAGCGGTTTGGCAATTGAGACTGATAGAATAAGTACCAGACTTTTTTAAAAAAGTAAGTACACACATACATAAGTACACACATACATATACAAGTAAGAGAATAAGAGAATATAGGCCATACATTTTTGGGGAAGGCATAGTCGATTAAATGGACTCCAATACTTTATTTTATTGACCAAAGAAGGATAAAAGGCAAAGTTGACAACAACAAGATTTGAACTCAGAATCTAAAAGGATGTAGCAAAATATTGCAATGCATTTTGTCCATCGCTCTACTGATTCTGCAAATTCACCACCTTGATAATATATATTATATATAATATATTATGTCTTCATAGAACGAGATGGAAATTACAGTTACATTTTTTTTTTTTCTTTTCAGTTTTTTAATTAAAATTGATAAAACTGACATAGTTTCAGGAAGTTAATGGTGAAGGAGGGTTATAAAAAGAAAATTGAAATTCAAAGAAGCTCAATAAAATATAACTTTTTTTTATAGAATCAAATTCGAAATTCATTTGATTTTTTTTTTTATGCCCAGTAGATGGCTTATATTTAATTTTTATTTGAGTTTGCATTTTAATTATATTTTTTAAACATTTTTTATTCACTTCAGGTTTTTTCTTTCCTCTTGGCTATATTTTGGGATTGGTGTAGTTTTCATTTTGATCACATAATGAGAAAACTAGACAAAAAGAAAAACAGATTAAAAAAGAAAGAAAAATATCCTGAAAAACTTAAATCGAAATTTTCTACTCTTTATCTGCTCTTCTAGTGGACTTCTGTGACAGCTATATCATATGAAGTTAACACTTTCTAACACTTTAACCACTTAACGAATTTCCCTGAGTTATCTCGGCCTCCGCATGTTCATTTTTTAATAGTTTTTTTAAATAAATAAGATGGTTAAGTGGTTAAAAGTGTAGAATGTTAGAAGATATCTTATGGGATGTGACATATGTACCGAGTTTTTGTTTAATTTTTCTCATTTCTCACCTTTTTGTTTTAGCTTTAAATTCTTTTCAAATTGATGGAACTAAGATAAACTGATAAATGGATGAACTGAAAAAAAAAATCTAAATTTGAAATCTAAATTCAAATTGAAATATAATGAAAAAAAAAAACTCAAAATTACTCATGGAATTATTTATTGAATTGGGAGTTTAATAAAAACAAATTGAATAAAACACACATTGATTTGTACATTGCAGGGGACAAGTAGAGTTAATTGAAATGACCCCAGTACGTGACTTATTTTATTAACCAGAGAAGAATAAAAGGTAAATTTGACAGCAGCGGCATTTAAACTGAAAACATAAATGAATGTAACTAAATACCACAAAGGTGCTCCAGTGCTCTACCGATTCTGCCATCCACCACATTAATAGTGATAATAGGATTTTGAACACGAGAACAAAGCCATACATTTTGGCAGGGAAAACAGTCAATTCTGGTACTTGGCTGGTATTCATTTTATTGACCTCGGAAAGGAGAAAAGTGAAGTTGACCCTAGCAGAATTTGAACTCGGAACATAAAGGGGCGTAACTAAATACTTACTGCAAGGCAAACGCTCTACCAATTCTGGTGCTCTACCAATGAAAATAATAATTGCTTCTAATATAGGTACAATGACAGAAATCTAGGGAGTGAGATTAGTCAATTATATCAACCCATGTACTTGACTGGCACTTTATCAACCCCAGAAGCATGAAAGGCAAAGTTGACATTGGTGGGATTTGAACTCAGAATGTATAGAGTCAGAACAAATACCAAATGTGTGACACTTTAACGATTCAGCCAAATATTAATAATCATTTTGCTTACATATTATCAGTGTTCTAGCATGGTCGACATTTTGTAGCATATAATATAAAAATATATATGAAGACTTAATAGGAAATTTGTTGGAATTGAGATTTTTTTGCTATATCAACAAATTTTCCAATAAACAATAAATTCATCAAAGGAAAGTCACAAAAATATCTGTTTCCATTTGACTAACCATATAATATGCTATTTTAAGGGATATGGAAAAATGGGAAGATATGACTTTCATACCTTTATAGAGATGTAGAATATAATTGTGTTACGTACTCATGACATTAGCAATGTAAGAAGAAACAGCTTCACCAAAGAATTAAAACTGAGTTTTGGAGTTGACTCATTAGGAACTTAACCCTTGCTTGATTGCGCTTGATCTTTCACACTAGGCCTTACATGGCCCCTTCAAATTTATGTCAGAGAAGAAATGAGATTTTGTGATGTTCATGTCCTTTTCAAAGGAATTTTCATGGCTGTGTGGTTAAGAGGTTAACTTTGCAACTATGTGGTTTCAAGCTCAATCTCACTATGCAGCACTTTAGGCAAGTGTCTTCTGCTATAGCCTCAGGTTGACCATTAAATCGTGACTGAAATTTAGTACATGGAAATTGTACAGAAGCTAATCGTACACACACACACACACACATATATATATATATATATATATATCAATTAGGGGTGAGAGCCAGTTCGTTCAAACAGAAATATCCTGGTGTATTAATATTCAACTGAGTTATCACCCCTTAAATCAATGTCCACTTTGCATTTCGTATCTTAGAAATAAGTACCAGACAATGTACTGGGTTAAATATGATCGACTAAAACCCTTGAGGTTGATGCCCCAGCATGGCCGCAATCCAATGCCTAAAATCAGTGAAAGAAGAATAAAAAGAATTTTAAACTAGGAATCAGAAAGCAGGTCAAAGACTTGCCTATTGAGTGCTTATTTATATATTTATTCTAAAGCATTTGCCTTAATAATTGCTGAATTATTGGAAATCAATTTTAGTCAATATTATCTTTTTTTTGTCATTATTGAAAGTTGCTTCTATTTAATAGAATTATAAAAACAAAATTGAAATTCATATTTTTTCTTCTTCTCACAACTCACATTAGTTATGATGTTGGTTGGATAAGCTTTTCAGACGGCAGCCTGGTGTATTTTTCAATTAATCTATCGGCATATTGTCTTTGTTCTTTGGTCAGCTTTGTAGGGGAATTTCTGAAACAATATACACAATAATAACAGCTACAACAGTAACATTAACAACAACAACACCAACAGCAACAATAATATCAATTTGTGAAACAAATCTGAAAGACTTTCAAAATTTAATTTTCAAAAATTTAATTATTTTCTTTCTGATAACAGTTTTGCTTTTGGCAAATTGATTTTCTCTGTGAATTATATCATTTTTTAATTTTAATTTTTATTTATCAATTCTTTTTTCTTCAATATTTGTCTGAGAAGGAGGAGCACTACCCATATTGGTTTGAGGTCATCCTAGATTGGGAGATTGGAATAACTTAGTGAGGTCAGTGCAGCTGATGTTCAATTTGAAATATTGTAGGTTAGTGGGAAGAAGAAAAATGTTGGAAGAAAATTAGTTTTAGAGAAATCAAGTCCTGCGGTGGAAGTCTTGAATAAAGTGTGCCCTACATGGTCAAGAGGAATGGATTTAGAGTGAGCAAATCACAAGTTTGAGCAGATTAAGGTTAAAAAAATGAAAGCTATTGGATTAATATTATTATATTTAGGGAGGGTCATTATGCCAAAAACGAACACATGCACTGGTTGTATTACACTTCTGTTTCTAGTTTATTGATAGATAGATCATCGATCTATTGTTTATTGTCAGAGTCCTTTCATCACAGTCTGTGACATTGTCAATGAAGTTCCCTAATTATGCTGCTTAGCTGCAGTTGTAGTAGTTCGTGTTACAGTGTATCTCCTCACATTCTGTATGGCAGTGTTACTGTGTTGATTTTTATTTATAGGCAATGTAGGTATGTGTGTGTGTGTGGTTTCATGTTGCTCTCTTTTTTTGTCCGTGTGTGTCAGTGTGTGTGTGTTTATATATAAACACACATATATAAACGCGCACGTGCGTGTGCAAAAAAAGTGAGCAACATGAAACCACACACACGTACACACACACATACCTACATCACCTATAAATAAAAATCAACACAGCAACACTACCATACAGAATGCAAGGAGATACACCGTAACACAGACTACTGCAGCTAAGCTGCATAATTATGGAACTTCATTGACAAGGTCACAGACTGTGATGAAAGAACTCTGACAATAAACAATAGATCAATGATCTATCAATAAACTAGAAACAGAAGTGAAATGCAACTAGTGCATGTGTTCGTTTTAGGCATAATGACCCTCACTAAATATAAGAATATCAGTTTCAACACATGATTTCACATCAAGAATCTTGCACAGCAAATACATAAATGAAATATTGGATTAATGTTACAAGATAAGGAGAAAAAAAGAGAAAGGGATATAGAGAAAAAGAAATTACAAGCCAACAGTCAGTCAGTGTTTAGATAACATTGATGAATATTGTTTTGCTTTTTAGACACATAACATAGTTCTGAATGCATATATTAGGCACATGATATAGTTCAGAATGTGTATACGTGCATTTTGTGTGCACACTTCCAGATGTGTATTCTTCTAGAGCTCATTGGTACTCACATTTTTACTCTTTTATTATGGCATTGCTGGGGTATTGCCATGAACTGGGTAGCAGAGGAAGGTTACTTTCTAAAACTTAGGGTAAAATCTGAAATCTGAGGAAACTGGTGGAATCTGTATTGGCAACAGTAGTAATAAAATCTAAGAGGATTTGTTGCGTGTCAGTAAGTTTGGTTGCTGTACGGGGCGAAACATCTGACATTTCGGACACAAGTCCTTCGACATTGTGGTCAAATAATGGATGGTGAAAAGGAAAAAAGTAGGAATAGGTTAAAATGTGGGGACAGGAAGTGGACGAGGAGGTAATTGCAGTGAATGAGAGATGTAGAGAGTGATGTGTGTTGTGTGAGTGGGGATACCCTCTCATTAACACACTCCATCCTCCTATCAGCCTCTCACAGCAACCACTAACTCTCTCTTGGCTGTCCCTCTTTATACCCTTTAATCTCTCATTCACTGTGATTACCTCATCATCCACTTCCTTCCCTAACTTTTAATCTATTCCCTCCTTCTTCAATTTTGCTGGTCATTACTTGAACACTAGACTCTGTCGAAGGACTTGTGTCCAAAACATTGGATTTTTTCACTCCTGAAAGTAACTAAACTTATTGACACTTATACGCTCTCTTGGATTTTGTTACTTTGCAAAGCTGTTCTGAATTAAAGTGTTATTTGTTACTTAAGAGAAAACACAACCAAATTAAATCACAGTTGTACACAAATCCAATCATTCAGTGGTATAATCTCTATTTAACAAGAAAAACAGAAAATTAAAATCCAGATTTTGCAAGCTAAGTCTTTGCATACACACTGAGCTGTTTAATATCTATTTAGAAGTTTCAACAGATATATGTTCCTTTTATTTTATTTACATATATTTTATTTCAGAGTCTTACAGCTAGTTGAATTAATAGGATGTTGTCATACCAGTGAGAAAGTAAAGTTTGTATTTCCTCATCAATACTGTGTTGGTTCCATGGCTGAAGTGCTTAACTCTCGAATATCTCAGTTCATCTAACTGTAAATAGTTAACATGGAGAACGGGAAGCTTAGATCTATAAGACATGGGATGATTGTGTAATTCACAAGTGTGGCCTCAAATTCAAGCATGAACTCAAATTCTACTATAGTTATAACTTGAAAAACCACTCTCCTAATATCTGACTCACCCATTGATGGATACATATAATTTGAAACATAAAGCTATTGACACTATTCTTCATATTTACAGGAATGTAAACATATTTGGTCACTCAGCCTGCTGGAAAAAGCAGCCAAATCTCCCTCTAACCTCACTTTACCATCTTAAAAAAAACGTGAAGACATATTGGTTTATGTAGCACTAGATATACAAAAACACACAGAATGGTCATGGCTGGAACGCCTTTGAACACAGGTCTGTTTAATGAAGGAAGATCTGGGCTAAACAACAACATATTGTTTGATTGATTGATAGATCTACTTTGCAAATGTATAATTATTGAGCATGATATGGTATTTGTCTAAATAACTGTTGATGTTGATGCAATGTAATAACTGTTTAAGTGTTCTATCTGTATCATTAGATATATGATGAGAAGTAATAGCTAAATTATTGATAGTTGTACAAAACAGCGATATATTAATGATATTGTTAAGTTGTAACATATATTTCTGCCCAAGGTGTCCTATGAGAAAAAGGTAGCTGATAGCATGCACAAATCAAGTTCTCTGGATAAGCAATGTTTCGGTGTGGTCTTGAACCCTATCACACACTCTTTTATGTAGCTGTTGGTTGTGTGGTAGTCGGAGCATGTTATTTCTGTTTTGCTTTCCATTTTGTTCAATATAAATGTAAAGTTATTGTTGTTGTTGTTGTTGTTGTTTTGCACCATATAGAGCATGATCAAAGGCATTCTAGTCATCTTTCTTCAGACAGTGTATTTAGGACTACATTATATAATATCTACTTCCCTTTTTAAGACGTTAGGGTGTGATTTGAGGGAAATTAGCAGCTATTTTTAGCACGTTAAGCAACAGCACAAAGGCTTCCTAGTTGGCTTGTGATGACTGCAGAAACAAGCAAGGTAGTAACTTTGATTTCTTGGTGTTTATTATTATGGGGTTGGCAAAGTAGCACAACATTTGGGATTAATGAAATAATCATCATTGCACCTACATAGGGATGAAGATATTGATCAGGGATACTAGTTATACTAGTTGTTATAGAAGTGACTGGTTAGACACAAAAGTAAGTGGTATAAGATAAGATGTCTTGTTAGCAGGTGAGGATGATAATCTTAGTGGCTGGTAGAGAGATAATGCCATTTGACAAGGTATATTACTCTACATATTTCTGTCAAATTTATAATATAAGTCTGTTTTTCATAAAAACTAACTGATTTTCATAAGAGCAGACAATTGTAGATAAAATAAACAAACACATTTCTTTAATGTCAAGAAATTGATGTTAAAATAAACAAACATTCATCAACTGTACAGTGTTCGGATGCATGCAATGATGTGGTGTATATGCTTGTAGCGACTTACAGGTATGTGGACTGGACTAGTTGATAGTTAAATATCTTGGCTATGGATACAGTACAGCACATGTGACTAGATACAAACTATGATGCTTTTGGTTAGCAAACAACAGCCTTTTAATACATTCAGATGTAGCTCTCCAAATCCTGCCCAGGTTTTCTTTAATCTCATATCTGAGTCAACCTGATCCGAGATGGCCAGAGCTAAACTATGTTTATCATTATATGTTACTGCACACCTTAAGAGTCAGCCAATTATTCTGTCAAATATGTCACTGTCACAGGGTTGCTTCATCAGATTTGATCAACACTCAACAGAAGAAGGTGGGGATAAGTTTGATTAATTGGACTGCTTACCTAATAACATCAAGTCTTTGAGCAAGATTGAGATATTTATAAAGTTAGTTTGTAGTACTTTTGTGAAACTTACGGCCAATATATGATCCCGATGAGAAATGAAACAATGCATAATGATATGTACTTTCCCCTTTCTGTAATTGTGGAACAGTCTAAACTGTGTATTATCTGCTGGTTTTCCCATTATTGGATTCCCCTTGCTGTTTGGATTGTTTGAGAACTAACACAAATAATGCACAAGATTGCATAAAAAAGTGGAATATTTGATATCGACACGAATAATAATAATTGGCTTGCTCAATTCTTTATTTCCTTATTGCTGTGAAAATTGGTCTCTAAAAACTGAAAACAGTGGCCATTGTTTGGAAGTTTTTAGATAGTGGTGTTTGAGAATAATACAGTATGTCCATCTCATTGAATGTGTGTGCACATGGGATTTCCAAGGACATTCTCCGAAATCAATTATTGGCATCCACTGCTTTGACCACATATGCCAACAAGCCCTCATCCATATGACAATTAATCTGACTGCATTTTGGGGCAACTAATGACATATCTGCTGGTAATCAAGGAAGATCTTTGCCTGACATCAAATATCTGTGGTATTTCAAAGACTGGAATGCAGTCTGGGTTCATGGCCAGTTACAGGTGATGTGAGACTAGGTGGTAGCCAGCAAAGCAACTGATGATGCAAGTACATGCATATAAATAAGTATAGAGAAAAATGGACAGGAGAGAACAGAAAATGTTGAATTTTGTATTAATAATCAACAAATAAATAAAGAATGTATGTGGGTTGGAATTGGATAGATGTCTGCTAAAGGCTGTGATTTTAATGGTTTAAGTTCTGGTTATGGTTTTGGTATTATGAACACCCAAGACCTGAGCAGAGGTAAGATCCTGGTAAGTTGATTTCAAAATCTGGTTTTAAATACCTGGCTACATCTATTTTACCTCATTTATGTCATTAATACCTATGGCAAAGTAAAATTATCACAGCTTCTATTCCTCTTCTTCATCTGTAGTTAATCAAATTAGTCATTCATTAATATAGGAATAATTAAGCAGAGAATACAGACATATTTAATGCTTGACTCTAATTAGTTCAACTATGTATGTAATATAAATGGAAAATATATAGTTGTTAAATTGTGCTGGTGACAACAGTGGTGAAGGTCATAGTAGTAGTGGTGGTGGTGGTGGCATGGTATATGAAATTTGTATGGGGTGATTGATATAGCTTATATACAAAATAACCAGCTGGAAACTACACAATATTATGTTTTTCAGAAAAGTTGACTACATCTTTTATCACCCTTTCATTGATTTTCTAAAAATCGTGTGTATACTATACAAACCTATGTTAGTGAACTGGAGTTAATTAACATCCAAAATATTTTTAACACCTGATGACTAAAGACAGAAATTAAAGTGAGATTAACTGTGTCTTCATGTTATGAGATCACTTGAGAATTGATAACAGATTTTTGATGTTACTAATGCTACCTTTCACATATACTTTATATGCTGCACATATACAGGTTACTCATAAATTCCTTAGAAAGTTTAAAGTGTTAATAACTATAAACTGCAATGCACTTTATAGCTATTCAAAGTAGCCATACACTTTAAATCCTTTTCATTTTATAGATTCTTCATATCTTATATACAAGGGATGTTGTTAAAACTACAAATTATAAATAGTTAGTTAACCATACACATTAAATGAGATATTAATTAAATGTCTGTCTGTATGTCGGTTTGTTACACCCTGTCAGTATCTATCTATCTATTTGTCTGTCTGCCTGTCTGTCTGTCTGTCTGTCTCTCTGTCTGTCTGTCTGTCTATCTGTCTATCTGTCTATCTATCTATCTATCTATCTATCTACCCTTTAATTATATTATTATTATTATTATTGTGCCTATAATAGAAGCAATTATTTTTTTTTTCAACAGTTTCATGTACATTTCTACTACATCAATAGGTGCACCTTCATGTACCTGAGGTGTGTGCAGCATTGTGTTTTGGGGGTGTAGACACAAGGTAGCATACTACATCACTTTTACTTTGCTATGGGGTTTGGTTAGTAGTTTCTAGCACTATTTTGGTGTTTCTTCTGTTGTGTATAGTATGTCCAATGTGAGTTGTTTTATTTTGTTGGGTGGCAATTATTGTTTTGAAGGTGCTGTATAATTGGTGTCATGTATTTCAGTGTTAGATGGTGGTTGTGTATATAGTATGTGGTGTGGGGTTTGTGTAACATTAATGAGTTGCAGTTGTGCAGAATGTGAGTTGTGTGAGTTGTTGGTGTTATAATGTAGGATATCATTTATGTAGGAGTGTGTATTGTGTTATTTTATTGGATGTTGATCATGTAGAGTATGTTATGTTTGAGTTGTGTTATTTTATTAGGGAGGTTATTGTATAGGGTATGTCTTGTGGGCAGAGAATGTGCTGTTTGAGTGGTGCTATGAAATTGAAAGGGTCTTGTGTAGGATGTGAACTATAATGAGTAGAGCTATTTTGGGGGCAGTGTGTAAACCGACTGTTTCCCTCCCCACAAATTTCTATCCTTGTGCCAATGTTAGAAACAATTATTATTATTATAGGTGGCAAATTAACAGAGTCGTTAGCGCATTGGACAGAATACCTTACAGTAATCATTCTAGCTCACAGCGCTGTGAGTTCAAATCCCACCAAGGTCAACTTTGCCTTTCATCCTTCCAGGGTCGATAAAATAAAGTACCAGTCAAGTACTGAGGTTGTTGGCATTGTGTCTATGGTAGAAACAGTTATTTAATTAAGTCTCTTTAACTACTAAGTTCAAATTTCGCTGGGATCGACATTGTCTTTTAGCCTTCCGGAGTTCGATAACACAAAGTAACATTTAAGTAATGATATCGATATAATCGACTGATCCCTCCTTTAAAATTAATGTGTGGAGTGTTTTCCTAAGACAAAAATCAATATGATAGAACGATTCAATGAAGGATCTTCTTCATATTTACTGGACACTTTCAATATATCAACCACATCTCTCAGCAAGCGTTACTTGGGATCATTAAATCAGACACCATTATGAAATGATAGCGATTGTGAAGTAAATTGATTATAACGATGACGGAGTTGCTGCTGCTGGTAACTGATGATGGTGATGGTGATGGTATTGGTGGTGGTTGTATTAAGCATTTTGGTGCATACGATGGTGGTGGTGGTTGTGGAGATGCTTGTAGTATTATAACGTTGTGTTAAGCATATTGATATTTGTGATGTTTTGCTGCTGCTACTGTTGTTGTTGTTGCTGCTTAGCCTTAGGTCAGATCTAATTGAGGAGAACTATGATCAAATTAATTCCACATAGAGACATTTTTCTAGATATCAGCAGCAGCTCGGGGGTTAAAGTATATTCATTTTAATGATGATGATGATGTAATGGCTGTGTTACGTAAATTAGTCACGCGGATGGTGATGATCGTGGTGTGTTGCTTAGAATATATTTGGTCTTAGTAGATAATATATTCACCAATACAATGCATTGGTGAATATGAAGGTGGTGGTGGTGACGGGGTAAGAGAAGAATTTCTAACAGGGTGAGCGAGCGCCCAGAGATTTTCTACTTAAATCGGAATAATTGTTTCTAACATAGTCACAATGCCAGAAATTTGAGGAGATGGGAAACAGTTGATTATATGAAATCCCAGTACGATACTGTTACTTTATTTGTATCGACCATGTGAGGATGAATGGCAAAGTTGACCTCGGCGTGATTTGATCTGTGAATGTAAAGAGCCGAAATAAATATTGCAAAGCATTTTCTACGACGCTCTAATGATTTTGCAAAATCTACTTGTTCTTAGTTATACATGCAATAATTGTGCTAATGAGCTAGCTTGCTGTAGCTATAGTAATATAAGTAGTAGTAGTAGTAGTAGTAGTAGTAGTAGTATATGTTCTAGTTTCACGTGGTGAACTCTAGTATTGGTCGTAGTAGTCGGGGTCGTAATTATGTCTGTAGTACTGCTGGTGGTACTAGTAATGGTGTCCATGTTAGTAGTATCCACAGTAGTAGTAGTAGTAGTAGTAGTAGTAGTAGTAGTAGTAGTAGTAGTAGTAGTAGTAGCAGTAGTAATAGTAGTGAAGGGCATGGTGGCAGTAGTGGTAACAGTGATGATAAGTCAGGTGTGTGGGGGGGGGGGGGGAGTGGGGGGGGGGAGGGGCGGGGGGGTG
>JAOPJM010319613.1:0-11852 GCA_027124095.1 Muusoctopus leioderma | reverse complement strand
AACAACAACAACAACAACAACAACAACAACAGCAACAACAACAACAACAACAACAACAACAACAACAACAACAACAAAGCACCAAAACGTCCCAAGACATACCTCTCCTCACTTCTGACCTCTCGGACATGTCATGCAACGAGGGTGAATTAACACATTCACAAAAACCCTCGTTAGAAGAATAAAAAAAACAAAAAGAAGACCAATCAATGCAGAAGGCTGGGAGCTCTGAGGGGGAGGCATAGTCTCCACCAACTAGCCAAACTCCCACATCATCACCACCATCAACAACACCATCCCCGACACCACCAACACCACAACAAATACAAATCCAACACCAACACCCACAACAACACCACCAACAGCATACCTACGGAAAAAAAACATTATAAATTTCACAGCAATAATCAAAAACAATAGTCAAATAAATAACTACTTAAAGGAACAAACAAACGAACCGTTCACAAGACAGTCTCATAAGTTTACTCAAAGTAGGTAGCCTGGGATCGAATTGGAAGCAAGGCCACTAGCTCAACGACCTCAGATTTTTGATATAGATGACGTAGCCAACAGCGATACCAGAATTTCCGAGACGCACGCACTTGCAGCCATCTTTGATAACTATGAGGTGTACGCATCTTTTAGTAGGCCTGGATTGGGATGCGGAGCGACAGTGTTGTTTCGAAAAAGCTTGGATGTCGAGGTACGGCCGATATTCCTGAATCCGAACGGTAAGTCGGTGGTCCTGGACGTTGACAGCAGCGAAGGCGGTACCATCAGACTAGTGGCCGTCAATGCCCTGACAGGGGCAGGGTGGCCGGATTTCTTCAGACGTCTAGAAGCTTTCTTGGGAACGTCCCGCTCTTTTGTGCAGGTGGGAGACTAGACTCGCATTTTAGACGCACGCTGGAATTGTTTGGGGCTAGCCGATGGAAGAGGGGGTGTAAAAGCTTCGCAAACCTGCTCAAACAGTTACAACTGTCTGACAGGTACCGACTAGATTTCTCGAATGTGCCAGTGTGGACATGAACCAACCGCATCGGGTCACCCAGATCATATCTAGATAGAGTATTTGTTAGGTCAGCGGATAGGAATAGCGTAGAGTGTCCACAATTTCAACTGGTCGGCTACACAGATCACAAATTTGTGATCTGCATAGTCGACCTAGATAGGACACATAGACAGGGCACCGGCTACTGGAGCTAAATGCGTCGTTCCCGGCGCGCAAAGACTACAGAGACCGGATTAACGATTTAGTTAGGCGACAGTTGACAGGGGCAATCGTCAACGACCGATGGTGATGCACCCCGAAAAGAGCGATTAGAGCAGAATCGATAGGATTTAGTAAAGAAGTAGCGATCGAGAAAAAACAGATTATAGGGTGATTTAGTCAGAAACTTAGAAGAGGTGATTAGAAAAGGTATCGCAACCGACGTGCTAGCGGCGAGAATGGCCCTCGACAATTTATTCAACGAGAAGCACGGCGGTTACATTGTAAGAGCTAAGGCGCGTAACCTAAGATACCAAAGAATGAAAGCCGCTTGATGGGCGCGAGTGGAAGAGACGCAACGTAGCAACACATTCACAATACGGTCCCTGGCGGAGCGGGGCTGGCACGTGCTATTCGATTCCAAGCTGTTCTGGGCGGGTGGTGGTCCGGAGTCAGGGTGAACTTTAATGCCTACCTCGGCGGAGGATGCGGAGTGCTGTGAAAGGCCGATAACAGCTGATGAGATACGGGAAGCGATAAGTCGTTGTGTGAGGGGTAAATCGCCTGGTTTAGATGGTCTGCTCTACAAGATTTAAGTTTATATGCCAGACTTGTTCGGCGAACTTCTGGCAGACGTCTACTCCAACTGGCCACAGAATGGAAGAATTCCCAACTCCGTGAGTCGAGGAATGGTAGCGCTGCTGAGAAAGGACGCCAACAGGGGGGGGGGGTCATTGGTAATTTTCGGCCCATAACTCTGCTGAATACAGAGTCTAATATTTTGACCAAGGTGTTAGCAAAGCGGTTGGCGTTTGTCGTCGGCAGTCTGATCGAGGAAGCGCAGACATGCGAAATCCAGAACAGATCAATACACGCCAACCTCCAACCTCATGCGATACACCATAGAGAGAATGGGTAAAAATCTGGCTTTGGTAGGGCTCTGTTCAATTTGGATCAATCGAAAACTTTCCATAGGGTTGACCATTGTTACTCATTATTTAAATAAATGTTTTTGAACACAAAATTCAATAATTGTTTTCAGCCCCCAAAGGCGATAACCAATAATAAAACACCAGTCAACAAAGTCCTGGTGTATTTAGTAACAAAATAGAACGCAAAAATCAACAATACACGATCCCTAAAAGGGCAAAAAACGACAATTAATTACAAACTTACAGAGCCGAAGCGAAGACGTGTTGACAGTGCAAGAAATAATAATAATAATAAGATTTTTAAAAAGCTTACGATATGGTGCCCCAGAACACACAGTAAAACAGCTCCAGAAATAGTAAGCTAAATCTCCATAACAAATGGGAAAAAAAGCACACAATATTGGACACACCTCAGGAACATGGAGGTGCACCTGGTGGTGCAGTAGAAAATCGCATGAAACTATCAGAAAAAGATAATAATAATAATAATAATAATAATAATAATTTTTTTTTCTACCATAGGGACAAGGGCAACAACCGCAGTCCTTGACTGGTACTTTATTTTATCGACCTCGGAAGGATGAAAGGCAAAGCTTAACTCGGCGGGATTTGAACTCAGGGCGCTGCGAGCCGGAACGACTACTGCAAGGCATTCTGTCGGACGTTGGAGATAAGTAGAAAGGCAAGGCGAAATACAAACGGAAACAACAAAGAAGAAACAGTGGGGGGGGATATATGGAGTAAAATGATGAGATTAATAAAGCAATAAAGATAAATTAATGAATAATAATTAATGAATAATAAATAGCAATAACGGTATAGAACAACAAAAATATCAACAATATCCCCAAATAGGAAGGTGGGAACCACATAAGGTGCGTTGCCCCCACACACACACACACATACACACACACGACCCTGGATTACTCTGACACACCAAAGATAAGTGCCATCTCCAAGTTGTTGTCGCCAGTTTACAGCTGCATAGTTGGAGAAGGCTCATTTAGCAACGCCAATTTCACCACTCACATTCATCTTTCATAAAATTTACCGGAGGGCAGCTCTTCCCTTTCTACCCTCACCTTCAAGTGTAACTTAAAGAAGTTGATGAAGGGTTGACCTGAGAGAAAAAGTTCTGTCTTCAAACCTTTCAACCGTGTTTAGTAAACGTCTTCTCGCTCTTCCTTGCCAAAGGTGGTGGGTTGATCTTCATGATAGACTTGGCTGATAGTCCGATCCGTCCCGCACGTGATAACAACTGTTCGACATAAGACTAGAAATCAGCAATGCACATCATACACTGAACAAGTGCGTACCGAACGGTTTCATCAACCTGCAGGCATCTTGGACAGGTTTGGTTGCTGGCGGTTCCAGCACGGCTATGCTTGTAGAGTTTATCCTGAAAATGTATCCCCCCCCCCAACCACCCTGTAGCGCTACCAGGCCAAGGACTTTAGTAAATTGTCCATAATCCTTGTCCTCCACAAGTGACTATTCAAACTGTCCTCGTCGACACCCAGAATTGCTCCCAGGCCATCGTCGCTCATATTCCTCCACTAACTCTCTATAGAATGAGAGGGCTGACTTTCCACTGACTACATTATCTAGCTGATAGAGTGCAGTTGGCGCCTGGAAACATTCCAGATGCCAAACGCCCAATCTCGATGAAAGGCACAAGCTGCGGAAAGACGTATCACACAAACACCGACTACATCTATTCGCCGTCACCGTCGTCCAGGAATATCTACAGTCGTGTCAAGCTCACAACGTGCCTTGCCTGTGCATCATCAGCCGCGTCATCCAAAGACCCTCTTGTATTGGTCGTTGGCAGTGGACGGACTTCCTAACCATTGGAACCTGTCCCTTCCACAAGAAGCAAAATAGCATACGCTCCCATCTAGTCACACGTTTCTTGGGACAAGGCACGACGGGCAGGTAGCAGTATCCAATCGAAGCGATGTAGATGTTAGTCACTTCCGCCTCACCTTTCAGAAAGAGCTTCCTCTTAGCCCATTTCTCAGTGAAGCTGGAGTTCTAGTTCAAAACAGTCCACGAGCACAACTCCCACGATAAGGCTTTTGACAGTGTTCCCCACATGGGAATCCTGGAAATATTAGCCAGGAGTAATGTAGCACCGATAAGAAGAAGATATATTAAACATGACATGAGTAAATGATAAACAATTCTGTAGCTAGACACAAAAGAAGGAATTATAAAAACTAACCCCATCTTTATTACAAGAGGAATATTCCAAGGGAACTTCCTCCCGTTCTACTCCTTTCTTGCCTGGTGCTAACACCGTTAAATAACATGTTAAACAGGACTGGATTCAGATACAAAATGCTATGGTAAGATAATCAACCATCTTTTGTAAATGGACGATTTCAAGATGTATGCTGCAGATTATAAACAACTACAAACACTACTGTAGACAATACACGGATTTAGAGAAATTGATATGAGAATCGTATTAGAAAAATGTGCCAAGGCCACCTTGAAGAGAGGAAAATTAATTAAGAACACTAATATATTGCTAGATAAAGAAACAGAGATAAGAGAATTATAACAAACACAAACATACATATATTTAGTGATCAATATACTAGACAGTGTACAACACACAAATGAAAGAAAAGGTAAAAAAGGAATAGTATAGATACATTGGATTTAAAATAAAGTAATAGACATCAATAGTCCAGCTGTCCTAGTAATAAGTTATAACTATATCATCAGCTGGACGCTAACTAGGCTAGTGAGATCAAACAGAAAAAAAACAAGAAAAATAATGACTCCGTTTAGCATACACTACCCGAAATCTGACGTAGAAAGATTATGTTTACCACTAATACAAGAAGGTAAGTTGCCTTAAGCAACTAGAAAAGAAAACTATTATAAAATATAATAGGACGCCAAAAATATCAAGTAACGGATTAATGAAAACTCATATAATTAGTTACAAAATACAAACGAAACAAAAATCTGTTTTCTCTCTTCAAAGAAGCCAACCAATACAAAACAGAGGCTGGAATGACAGACAGTTGTGAGGAAAAAGGGGGAGACAACAACAAATTGTGAAAAATCAAAAAACTAATACCATGTTAGGACTACATAATACTATGTTAAAGCGATGGCAAGAAAAGTCCCAATATGGCCAATACCTAGAAAAAATTTAGCAGGGTGGAAATAGAGAAAGAAAATGCGCAACACTGGCTGAGAAGCGTAGGACTCAAAACTAAGACTGAAGGCTTCTTAATTGCGACACAGAGTCAAAGCCTTCACACTAGAAACCACCAAAAGCATGTAATGAAACAGAATACATTAACTAACAGCAGAATATGTGGAGGTTGGGATGAAACAGTTAACCACATTGTCTCTGGCTGCCCAGTCTTAGCCAAGAAAGAATACGTCTACAGGTATGACAGTGTATGGGGCTTTCATACACTGGAAGTTAGGTCAATATTATGAAATACCAACAGAAAAAAATGTGGTATAAATAGAGATAACCAGAATGAGGAAAGTGACAAAAATAGAATCTCTATAATAATAGGTACCTTGGGAATTATTAAAAAATAAGGCTACTGAATAATAATAATAATTCTTTCTAATATTGGCACAAGGCCAGAATTTTAGGGGAGGGGTAAGTCGATTAAATCGACCCCAATACTTGACTGGTACTTTGTTTTATCGACCTCGGAAGGATGAAAGGCAAAGTTGACCCCGGTAGGATTTGAACTCAGAGTGCAGTGTGCCAGAACGAATACTGTAAGGCATTCTGACAGATACGCTAACGACTCTGCCATAATAATAATAATAATTGTTTCTCACATAGGCACAAGGCCTGAAATTTTGAGGGAGGGGTAAGTAGATTATATCGACCGCGGTACTTGACTGGTACTTTGTTTATCGACCCCAGATAGATGAAAGGCAACGTTGGCATTTTTGTTCGACGCTCTACCGATTCTGCCAATCCACCAATCATTTATTTGCCACCGGGGCCCATTCATGCATACAAAGCGCGTTACAAAAGGGTTTACAGGACGCGTGGGAATATACAAATATGTAGTTATATACAAATGAGGAGGTGAGGTAAAGATGTTATACAATATATATAAAGGCATTTTAAAACTTTGATACAAATATATAGATAGAATATATAGACAGATATACATAGATATAAATAAATTAATTAATAAATGTAAATATAATCAAATAAAGGCAATTCACCTTTTCCCAATTTTTAGGAACAGACCTCTTCCCAATTTTTAGGAACAGACCACAAGCATAAGTCCCACGATAAGGCATTTGACAGTGTTCCCCACACGGGGATACTGGAAATATTAGACAGGAGTAAGGTAGCACTGATAATAAGCAGATATATTTAACATGTCATGAGTAAATAGTAAACAATTATGTAACTAGATTTGATCAGAGCACACCACTGCTCTGACAGTCTTCTACTCCTTGTACACAAACCAGGTACATCCAAAAGTGCCAGTCAGCATTTTGGAGATCAGCCGAGCCGTGAATGGCCCTAGACTCTCTGGGGGTATAATCCTTCAAACATTCATATACTGCAAGTGTGGTCTTTACTAAGAGTCTGTCTTTTCGGGGTCCCTGGTTCTGGTCCCCTATTTCGCATCCAGCGAGCATATTTATCCTCGAGGTTATACGGAGGGAGTAGGTTCCTCTTCTTTGCTCTTGAATTCCTTCTGCTTTGGCTCGTTGTTTTGTGTTTTTTTCTCTTTTTCCAGTCGCCCCTAACAGCTTTCTACTCTTCTCCAGTCACCCTTTCATCCCCATCGTCACGAGACGATGGGGTGGTACTGCTGGAATGGGAAGAGGTGAGGTCTCGGTGCCTTAGTTCTCGACTTCCTGGTCGGCTCTTGTGAACGAGGACGAGGCAATCACCTCCACTGTTCCTGGAGTTGCGTGCGTGTGGTGGTGCCCTAAGAACAGCGGCCTCGTGGCATACTGTTACTCTTGCTGTCTGTGCTGTTCCTTTCCTTTCAATTTTTATAGTTCTTCTTGGCAGAAAGCCTTTAAATGACCCTTACTTACACACGCGTAGCAGCTGCGTTTCCTGTTCTGTACCACCAGTCTTAAAGTCCTTCTCTCCGCACCCGCTACGGGGAACAACTCCGGAATCGCTTTGTGGTCTTCGGTTGGTCATCAGGACGTGTATGTCCATAGAGACTCCACCCAACCACATATCGTTAACAACCACATCAGCACTTACCATCTTCCCATATTGTTCCACAACAATGACAACGAGCCAGGGGTCAACGTCATCTCTGATGACTTTCACGGTGACCATCGCATTTCTTCGTTCCATATATTGGGGGACTAGCCTATGGGTAGGTGTGTGACGCACTTGCTCAGCTTGCCTCCTCGCCCCTTTCTCAGTTTTAAACATGATACATATAGTTCCATATGACCTGCTCCGATCGGTTGAAGAAATCTCGCCCCACATATCAGCCAGGACGATTTCTAATTAGTTCTTTGGGGGTACAAAGAAGCCTCAATAACTTTAGAAATGCACAAATAAGTCACTTTCCTACTTCATTGCACTTGTGTGATGGCTTCATGCAAAAACGCGCTTCTTTTCATTACATAGTGCTGTTAAACAGTTGTGGTTGTTTTTTTAGCTAGATCTCTAGAGTTCGTTTTGTTGCAGGTAGCGTTAGCAAAAGACGAGGCTAGATTACTACTTTTGTTGCTGAAATTAAAACTTTCAGAATTATTTTCGTTTGGCAAAATGTGTGTGAGTGTTGCAGTTGTTGTTGTTGCTGTTGGTGGTGGCGGCGGTGGTGTTGGGGGCGGGTGTGGTGGTGGTAGTGGGGTTATTATTGTTGTATACCTGATCACAGTGAATGTTGGAGCTAATATTACCACCTTTTGTTAAAAAGTCATAATTTTTTCTCCTTTTGAAATGTTTACGTTCTGCTGTGTAAATAAATTTATTTTGTTTTTTTATGTTCGTTTGCTTTCTGTGGTTTTGCATTCAATTGAATTACTCGAGCTGTGGGGAACGTTGTTTCTATGGCTCATAGCCATCTTGGGTTGAATATAAACACAAATGAAAATTGTTTTAAAGTCCAAAAGTGACAAACCTTGTTTCTCAGCCGGCATGGGAGAGAAGTCCAGGGTATTTTAGAAGAGTTCTTTGAAGTCATCTTCAATTATGCTTCGTAAATATCCAAATTCTTCAGAGCAGTAAGTTGTGCGTCTGCTTTCGTCAAACACATATAATAATAATAATAATGATGATGATGATGATGATGATGATAATGATAATGATAATGATGATGATGATGATAATAATAATGATTTCTTTTATTGGCCACAAGGAATAATATTAATAATGATTGTTTCTAACACAGGCACAAAGCCAACAACCCCAGTACTTGACTGGTATTTTATTTTATCGACCGCGGAACGATGAAAGGCAAATTTGACCTCGGCGGGATTTGAACTCAGAGTGCAGTGAGCCAGAATGAATACTGTAAGGCATTCTCTCCGACACACTAAAGACTCTGCCAATTCGCCGCCTTGATGATTTCTTTATTGGCCACCATGGGCCCATGCAATACAATCGACGTGAAACATTTGGATTACAATAAATGGAGAGCTGACAAATAAATTATACCAGACGAGGGGAAGGGCGAAAGACGTTATACAATAGACAGATGAAAATTTAATAAAACATGAAATAATATAAGAATATTACAAAACACACAGCCATTAAAATAAGATATATCAATTAAAATAGAAGTCCACCTACGTTAATCTGGGCACCCCACACTCCTGATTACGCAAACTTTCCAATTTCTCCACGAATTGTTTGTAACTGGAAATCCCAGATTCTTCCGTGAGGAGTTCTTGTGTCAGGTTGGTTAAGTAGGGGCCCATATACTTCGATTAGTTGTCATGTAAAATCGCATAGACCTCAGGAGTGCACTTTATTATTATCCAGTCTTTTTATGTGACTCGTGTAGTCCGATCCCTTTTTCCCTATTGGTATCTTGTTGTTAGAGTCCTGGCACAGTTGACATACGTCATCGATCAAGGTTTTGTTGGCTTTGCGAAGGGCTGTGGAATTAAATTCTAAGGGTTTTTCTTGAAGGGAGATGGACTCCTCTTTACAGGAAGTGGATTCTTCCTCACAGGAGAGAGGCTCTTCTTCACGGGAGATGTGCTCCTCTTCATGAGAGATGGGTTCTTCCTCACCAGGGAGGATTTCCTTTTCATAGGAGTTGTACCCCTCCTCGCGCTTTTTAAATACCGTTTTAGGGTATTGGGGTGGTCTTTATTCGCTTTTTCGTAAGGTTCTGCCGCTCTTACTCAGCCTCCGTTTGGTCTCCATCCTCACAAGTGGATTGGATGGTACTGCTCTGGGGCGGGCTTCGGTGTCGTCTGCTTCTACCTGTTGCTGTTGCTGTGAGTCTTTCTTTGTTTCCATATCTCCTTCATTGCTACCGATGGTTGTGGCCGGAGGAGAAAGTTTCTTAGCCTCCTGGTTAAGTCCCGGGATTGAAATCAAAACAATTTTCTCCGTGGCTTGTTGCTATTGTTGTTGTTTTTCTTCTTTTAAACCTTCACGGTAGAAAGCCTTTAGAGTACTTTTACTGCCACATGTGTAGCAGCTAGGTCTTCTGTCCTGGATGCTCAGTCAAAATGTTTACCTTTCGGCACCCTCTACATGGCACAGTTCTGGGATTGTTTTGTGGTCTTGCGGGGTCATGAGGACGTGTATGTCCATAGTGACTCCCACCCGACCATATATCACCGAAAGTTACGTCAGTGCTAACCACCTGCCCATACTGCGCCACAAAAGTAACCACTAACCAAAGGTTGATGTCATCAATGATGTCCTTGATGGTGAGACTTGTGTTTCTTCGTTCCAAATACTGTGGGACCAATTCATGGGCAAGTGTGTCTAGTACTATTTGTGCTTTAGCCACGTACTCAGTTTTTGAAAACAACACATATGGTACCATACACTCAACCCTCTCCCAATGAAGGAAATTTCAACACTTATCTGTGAGGGCCACCTTCAGTTGCTCCTTAGATGGTAAAAGGAAAGCCCCCGTGGCCTTAGCAATGCACAGATACGCCACTGTTCTCTCTGGTGCTTGGGAAATAGTTTCTGGCAGGGAGGTGTCCGTCTTGTGTACATAACCCTGCCATGCTCTAGTCCTTTCAGCAAAATGTTTCATGTCCAAGGATTTTTATTTGAAAGTATACTTGGAAACGATGTGGTCTGAGTTGCATTCGTAACATTTTCGTTTGACAAGGTACGTGTGTACGCGCGAAAGTTTTTGTTATTGTTGTTTTCTTTATTTTCGTCACTTGACAACAAGTGTGTGTGCGTGTGTGCGTTGAAATTAATGATGATGATGATGATGGGGAGGAGGAGGAGAGGGATTTCTTGTATAGGCACAAGGTCGGAAATTTTGAGGGGAGGACACAGTCGATTATATCAACCCTAGTACTTGACTGGAACCTTATTTTATCGACCCTGGAAGGATGAAAGATAAAGTAGGAAGGCAAAGTCGACCTCGGTAGAATTTTAACCTAGAACGTAAAGAGCCGGAACAAATATCGCAAGACATTTTGTCCGACGCTCTAACGATTTTACTAATCTACCTAATAGTCCCATCAGGACCAAAACATCACCCGTTATAAAGTCGAAAAACTATCAAAGTACAAGGGTCTTGAAATGAAATAAGCAAGATTTTGTGGTATGAAAATAAAAAAAAACCCCACTAGCAACAATAATTGTAGCACTAGGTATGATAAAAGAAGAGAAACAATAATAAATATATGCACATGTATATATAAAACGTTTATGTACACCTAAACGTGCAACGGCTCTCACTGTGGTTTTTTGTCTCGGAGAACAACTTCTCCCTACAGACTTTCTGTGTTAAAAAAAACACATCATGCTCCAAATCACCTGATTGAACTGTCAGACGCCGATGTTTCGACGTAATTATCGTCTCTTCAGTGACAGACACCAAGCCGGTCATCTGAAGCTAGCTAGAAACTTCTGTTCCTATATAAAATCAGTAAACAAAACATTCACTGATGTGTGCGGAATCTTGCCAAGCTGAGCTTAAAATAGTATAGGCACACGAAACAGCGGAGATCAAAATAAAGATGTGTACATGTATATATAACACGCTTATGTACACCTGCCCTTGTGCTGTCCTCTTTGTAAGCCCTTGTGGCTAATAAAGAAGCCATTACTATTATTATTATTATCATTATTATTGTTATTATTATTATTGAGGGTGGTGGATTGGCTGAATCGTTATCGCGTCGGACAGAATGCCTTGCAGTATTCGTTCTAGCTTGCTACGCTCTGAGTTCAAACCCCACCGAGGCCAGCTTTGCCTTTCATCCATCTGGGGTCGATAAACAGAGTACCAGTCAATTACTGGTGTCGAATTTATCGACTTACCCCTCCCCTAAAATTTCTGGCCTTGTGCCAATATTAGAAAGAATTATTATTATTATTAATTGGCAAGGGCATTGTGCCCAAATAAAGAAAATATTATTATTAATTTGCAGAGTCGTTAGCGTGTTGGACAGAATACCTGGCAGTATTCGTTCTGTCTCACTGCGCTCTGAGTTCAAATCCCGCTGAGGTCAACTTTGCCTTTCATCATTCCGGGGTCGATAAAATAAAGTACCAGTCAAGTACTGGG
>JAOPJM010319511.1:0-11852 GCA_027124095.1 Muusoctopus leioderma | reverse complement strand
GTATATATGTAGGACTACTACATTGCCCAATGTAACGTTCCGTTTTCGAGAATGGTAACGATGGTACGATTTGGAGGAGGGGGGTGGATTTGGCTGTTACTTTTAGCATGTCGAGCGACTGTACAACTAGGGTGTCGAACCCCTCACCCACATTCAAATTTGGGCACTTATTCCTCTAAGTGTGGATTTTAGCTCCCACTCTAACTATTTTTATTTTGATACGTGTTTCTGTCTCAATAGACGTCATCAGCACAAAATTGTCCTTCGATGACTCCAGCCAGTCACAAAACTAAGACTTATAAAAAAGAGTAAGAACACGTTTATGACCGAGTTAATTTGCATAATTATATATATGTATGTATCTATGTATGTGTGTATGTATGTATGTATGTATGTATAATGTACTTTTATATATTTGTAAACGCAAACATTAAAAAAAAATAACAAAAAACAAAGCACCCCAGAAAGCAGCTGTAAATCTGCTAACCCTACAGTTTCTGATTAAAATAAATTAAATAAAAATGCAGGTTCTAAATGTCTGATGTTCAAAACCTAAATATCCGAAGATAGGAAGAAAAAAAAAAAAAAAATAATAATTGTTTCTAACATAGGCAGGCCAACAACCTTAGTACTTGACGGAAGGATGAAAGACTTCACTGGTAGCAGGGTATGAATTTGAGCATAGGACGGTGAACCATAGCGTTGAGTTTGTCAACTCTAAAGATGGCACTCACACCCAGCAGGTGGAGAGTACCTGGAATTGTCTGAAATAAGGAAACAAACGAGGTTGTGGCACCCATCGTTCAATGGTCGATTCATACCTCTGCGAATTTATGTGGCGGCGCAGACACGAGAATTGTGACCTGTTTGAAAAAATGTTGCACTGCATCTCACAGTTTCATTCTTAATTTGTTTTCGTTTAGTTTGATCATTTTTTTGTCATTATTTTGTCAATTTTCGATTTTTATTTCTATACATTAAATTTCTTCAATTTCAAAGCTTCCGTATTGTTTTCATTCTCTTTCATTGAATTTCTTTATGCAAAAAAAAATTAAATAAAAACAAGCAAGTTGTGCCTAGAGCAGAACAAAATAATAACAAACATTGCGGCGGCGCGGCTACAGCATGGCGATGCAAAACATTGCGGCGGCGCGCGGGCGTTACGATAATAGACGCTTCTAATTGGCTAAAATTACCCCAAAATTTCAATCTTTAAGGCTTTGTAACTTTTTTATTATTAATTTGTACATAGATTGAATGTGATTTTCGTAATTAGCATGCGAAACTACATCTAAGATGAACAATTAAAAAAAATAGCTATCAGTGAAATAAAAAGACTAGGTCCGTCACGTGGGACTACATTATATATGGGGCCTTCTTTTTTTTAAGATAATAGGATAACATTTCCACATAGAGGCACCCTAGTTGGCTCGTCGTTTGTGTTGTAGTTATTGTTGTTTAGCCCCAGGTCAGCCTTGATTGAGTAGACCTATGTTGTAGTATACATATACAGCTACCAGAATTAAGGTTGTAGTATACATATATAGTCACCAGAACTAATATTGTTGTATGCATATATAGACACCAGAATTAATGTTGTAATATACATATATAGACACCATATACATATATAGACACCAGAATTAAGGCTTTAATATACATATATAGACACCAGAATTAAGGCTATAATATACATATATAGATACCAGAATTAAGGCTTTAATATACATATGTAGTGACCAGCATTGATAAGCCAGTAATGGACCGTATCGGCATGGATCGTTTTTAAAATAAAAACTGATGTCATAAGGTGAAGGTGAAAATATATTGTTGTGGGCTGGGTCCTTCCTTTGTAATCTAGAAACTAATGTTGTGGGTTGGGCCCTTCATTGGTGATGTAGGGACTAATGTTGGCTGGACACTTCATTGGTGAAGTAGGGACTGATTTGTGAACTGGGCCCGTCCTTGGTGAAGTAGGAAATGATGTTTTGGGCTACGCTTTTCAGTAGGGATGTATAGAGTATGTTGTTTGCTGTAGGATCGAATGTTGTAGGCTGGGCCCTTCATTGGTAATCTAGAGACTAATGTTTTAGGCTGACTCTTCGTTGGTTATGTAGAGACTAATGTTGTTGGCTGGGCCCTTCATTGGTGCTGTAAGGTCGAATGTTGTAGGCTAGGTCCTTCATTGCGGATGTATGGACTAACAGTTTCGGCTATGTCCTTCATTAGTGATGCAGGGACTATTATAGTAGGCTGGATACTTCATTGGTAATGTAGGGACTAATATTGTGGATGGAGTCCTTCATTGGTGCTTAGGGACTGATGTGAACTGAGCTTTTATTGGCGAAGTAGAGATTAATATTGTGGACTGACCCTTTCATTGATGATCTAGGGAGTAATGTTTTAGGCTGGACCCTTTATCGGTGAGGCAGGGACTAATGTTTTAAACTTAGCCCTTCTTTGATATTATACAGACCAATGTTTTAAACTGGAGTCATTCATTGCTGATGAAGAAACTAAGCTTTTAGATTGTCTCCTTCATTGGTGAAGTATGGTCTAATGCTGTGGAATGAGCTGTCATTGTGGAATGTAGAGACTAATGTTTTAGGATGGACGCCTTATTTGTGATGTCGGGACTAATGTTGAGGATTCGGTCCTTCATTGGTGGTGTAGAGACAAGTGTTGTGTGTTGGGCTCTTCAGTACTGATGTAGGGCAATTTTTTTTTAGACCGGGCCATTCATTGCTGATGTAGGGAGTAATGTAGTGGGTTAGTTCCTTCATTGGTGAAACAGAGTAATGTTTCGAGCTGAGCCCTTTATCAGGAAAAGGAATGCTAAGAAGTGTTGAGTATTTACTTCCTTTCCCTTATAGCCGCATAAGTATTGGACGCATGCATGGCTATGTGGTTACGAAATTCGCTTCGTAACTATGTGGTTTCGGGTTTTCTTCAACTGCGCAGGACTTTGGGCAAATGTCTTCTACTATAGCCTCAGGCGGAACTGAGTGAAAGCTTGCCAGAGAGACCGCCGTTCCTGTTCTCTTGGATGATAGACTTAACCTTTCTCCCGGTTTAACACCACCACCTGGTCCTTGACTGCATTTAGCAGAGTCCACTATGTTGCAAGCATTCGAGCCAGGTCTCCGATCTAAGGATAACTTCCTCTCTTCCTCCTACCTGCCTTGAAGGTCTTTAAAAGGGTCTAGGCGTTGCCCTCCTCCCTCTGACTAAGCGATAAAAAATATAGCCTCAATCTTATCCACTTTAATCTTTGGCCAAACCAGGTTTTGTAGTCACACCCATGTCCTCAGACATTATTCCAAGCCTTAACTTCATTCGTAAAGGTTTCCACCGCCGTTCTGCCTTTCCATCTTTTTACTTTTTTCTAGAATCTTCGATTCTTTTCTCTTTGAAATAAACCTGACCTGTTCGTACTTCTCGAAATGTGTCCTGTATGTGCTTTACTATTTGAGTTATGTGTTCGAGACGTCACTACTCCAACAATGACACACATACACTCACGCGCATGCGCGCGCGCGCGCACACACGCACATACACACACACGCACACACAAACACACACACACACAAACACACACAAACACACACACATTCACACACGCATCCACACACATGTATCCGCTTTTTGTCAACCACTCCTTGCACCAAATACCTCTGCAGACTTCTTAAAGTATTTCAGTACATGTTACAACTCAGCAACCAGACTATTGGTAGGCTATTTTACTTCCCATGCCACATACGGTCGAGACGTTTGTTGAATGTCAAGGACAACAACAGTGCTTTAAAGAAGAAGGAAGTATTAGTGTGTTACATAGGAGATTTCGTCATATAGAATTGGTCGTATGTTTTGATTATTTAGCTCGGTCATATGGCGTAACGATGTCAAACAGGTCATATAGTGTAAATGATGTCAAAATGCTCATGTGGTGTAACGATGTCTAACTGGTCATATGCTGTATCGAAGTAAGCCTTTAAATATATTGTAACGATGTGAGACTGGTCATATGCTGTAACCTTGTAAGACTGATCATGTGATGTAGCGATGTAAGCCTGGTCATATGGTATAACGATGTAAGACTAGACACATGGTGTAATGATGTAAGCAGTGTTTGATTTTGGCATAAGATAGTCAAGCTAAGGGCTTAGGGCCTCACAAACTGTGAGAAAACGTGTAAAAATGTGTGAACGAGGCCTAAAGAACTGTTACCTTGCTACAGGAAACCATTATGAAGAAAAATCGCCGTTAAACACTTTCTGCGGTGGTGTTCTATTTCAGGAACACCAATATTTTTATATGTTAGTGCGAACACAGGAATACCATGAACTATACAACTAACAACAACAACAACAACGACAACGACGTTTATTCCGATATATTTATTTTACCAATAAAGTTAAAAATTTAAATTCAGCGCTAAGCCTTCTTTTGTAGTGTTATTTAAATTAAAAATATCTGAAATATTAAGTAATATTTTAAGCATAAATTTTCTGTTTTTTAGGCTTACAATGAAGTGAACATTTGAGAGGAGACGCCAGAAAAGAAAAACAAGTAGCAGCTTGAAGAGCAACTTCAATAAAGATAATGATCCACAAATCCAAGGTGATCAACAATTCCAAACAACCACAGCCCAGTGCCTCTGCTACTAAGACAACAGAGTTTTAAATCTCAGCTGAGGGAAACACTGGAAGTGATGAGGGTCGCAGAGCTCAAGTCAACAGCTGAAACAACAAAATTCATGAAATTCAATGGTCAGTAGAGTGTCTTATCGAGGATGAACTCTCATACTGGATCATGAAAGGTCGTTTATAGTGTCATCACTGGGACAGTCCATTTGAAAGTTCTACGTGGTCATTCAAAAGCCAAGATAGATATTGTTCAAAGGGTCTTTTTCAATCAAGAAAACTTAATGATCGGAAATGGCTAGTTTTTACTGCTTTGTTTGTAAGCTTTTTTTTCAACATCAACTGCAGAACTAGATTCTGCACTTGATTCTGGTGGCTTTTCTGACTGGAGAAATTCCATTGTATTTTAATGTCATGAACACTCTGAAGAGCATAGAACAGCTTTGCTTACTTGACAAGAAAGCGTAGTTCAACCTTAGACTAGCAGAACAAATAAAAACAGAATAATAGTACCGGAGGTATGTGCTTGAGCATGTTGTTGCAGTGATACACACATTAGCAGAACGTAGCCTAGCTTTTATGGGAGACAAAGAAACTTTTGGATCACAAAATAAGGGCAACTACCTGGGCCTCTTAGCATTAATTGCTAAGTTTGACCCATTTCTTTCCAACCACATAAAACAATATGGAAACAGAGGATCTGGGTCTCCTTTATATTTGTCTAAGTGATTAAATTATTTAGTTTTTGGCTAAGTGAATCAATTTTGGATGATTTGAGAAAAGCAGGCTACTTCAGTGTGTCTGTGCACTCTACACTAAATATTTCCTCTGTGGATCAACTAACTGTTATAGTAAGATATGTATCGCCTGATGATGGTTTACTTGTTGAACGATTTCTAAATTCCCTACGGTAGGAAAATCACAGTGGTGGAAGTATGGCGAATATGGTGGTGGACAATTTAAGTAACGTTTGCAAATTTGATTTCTGTATGTGCTTGAGACAGTCATAATGCAGCAAATATGGCTGGTAAATACAATGGAATGCAGTAAAAATTTCTAAAGATAAACAAGCATGCTATGTATATTTCTGGTGCCGGACATTCAGTAAATTATTGTGTTGGCTGTGCTGCAGTAGATTGTTATTTAGATGCAGTAAACCTGTTTGCTGTTGCGCAAGAAATATACACTTTCTTTTCGTCTTCTAGAAAGAAGTGGGCTGTGTTGCCATTATTCTTAAATGCAGACACTAGAGTACCAAAGTATCAGCTCAGCAATAGGTGGGAAGCACATGCCAAAGCTGTGTCAGCCATAAATAAGAGCTACAGGTGAATTATAGATGCCCTAAGTCATCTCCATACTAATGAGAAGGAAAAGAGCGATACAAGAATATGAGTTGGTATTCTTCTGGGAAAAATATAAGAACTGAATAATTTGTTTTTATGCTACACTTATGGACTCAATTGCTTGAGGAGTTTCACAAAATCAATAAGGCTCTTCACGATTCACAGATTGCATTTACCACATGTACGAATCTTTACGTTTCATTTTCCAACTTTGTCGAATATTTTCGAGAAAAATTTGGTGAGATTGAACAAGATATTAAATCCAAACTATCTGATGTAAAATACAAGTGTCCAGAGAAAATAAGGAGAGCGAGAAAAAAACAAGCCCATAATGTATCTGTATCTGATGCTGGTGAAGAGCTTTCTCCAAGAAAGACATGTCGAGTGAAATTCCTCATTCTTACAATAGATGTCCTTGGAGTAAACTTGAACAGAAGAGAAACAATCTACAACTATGCTGCAAACAAATTTTCATTTTCAGTGGATTTAGAAGCTTCATAGTCACAGCTACATAGAACAGTAGAAACTTTGATTAGGGAGTATCCAAATGTTGTTGATATTAACGTTACGAGTGAATTGGGGTACTTCCATGCTTATGTTAAGCAGAATTACCCAAGAAAAGAACAGATTTTCCACAAAGCTATATGAAATCATTTTCCAAGACAAGATTCATTTAGTTTTGCCTACTGTGGAAGCAATATTACGAATATTCTTATGTCTGATGTTAACAAATTCTTCAGAAGAAAGGTCATTTTCACAGCTAAAGATAATAAAAAATTAACTGAAGACATAATTGTCTTCAGTTAACTAAATGAATCTTGTCTTGGAAAATGATTTCATATAGCTTTGTGGCAAATCTGTCTCAAGAAAAACTGTATGTACTTAGCATCATATGCATAGAAAGCAATAAGCTGTGTACCGTACCCTTTGAATATACAATTCATTATTTTGCTTTTCATAAATAAAAAATGACGATGTTTTAAGTTAAGTTTTAATGTGCTATTAAATAATTAAAAAGCATACATATTTTCAATTTTTGTGAGACTTTCTGGTGTAATTTTTTTAACAAGGAGGCCCCGAGCATTATATACCTGAGGACCTCACCAAGTCTAAATACGACACTGGTCATATGGTGTAACGATGTAAGACTGATCATATAGTGTAACAATGTAAGACTAGTCATATGGTGTGACGATATAAACCTGGTCATGTGGTGTAACGATGTAAGATTGGTCATACAGTGTAACGATATAGGTCTGGTCATATGGTCATATGGTCATCTTGCTTGGCCGGAGAGATAATTTGTATATCTTGAACATATAGCCTCATTGGTCGTCAAGCCTACTGTTACTATAGCCACGATGACCCACTTATTTTTATCTTTGTCAGGTTCCCTTGGATACGGTAGCCCTAGATACTGTTCGCCGGTTACGATTACCCGATCTTGTTGCTCCGATTGCGTTGCTATGGTTACTACGCTGCCATGGCTACGTTTGCCATGGTGATATGACTTCTGTCTCGTCACTCGCAGTGTTTCAAAGTTCCATAGTGATCTACAGTAATTTAACTGGGTGATTCTGAAAACTTCCCAGATTAGAACCTGTATCACTGGTTATTTCAGACTTGTGATAATGTGTCCGCAACCGGTCCTGTCTACCCTGTTACGACATGCATACCTATTTCGGTTTCAGGCCATATATGAAAGTATCAGTTTAGATAGGTATAATGACGGAGGGTAGACTGGAAGTGGGTATTAAGGGGATTAGTTGGTGATGTGAAGTGGGTAAATTAGGGGTCCTGGGCAATTTCCCAGATGTATTTCATTCTTGTTGAAATCGTCGGTGAGTCTGACGATTTCAAGAAGAATGAAACACATCTAGATTTGTTTGAGTCATTTATTATGAAAAATAAATAAATATATTATCTCTACTTTATGTATTGAGTGCTTTATTTTAATTGTGGTGATTGTTAACTACCATCATCATCATCATCATCATCCTCCTCCTCCTCCTCCTCCTCATCATCATCATCATCATCATCATCATCATCATCATCATCATCATCATCACAATCCTCCTCCTCATCATCATCATCACCAATAACAACAATAACAACAACAACAGCAACAGCAACAGCAAAAAATGTCGTCGTACTTTAGCCTTCAATCGACTTCTTTTTAGATGATGAAGATAAGTCGGAGGAGTAGAAAGTTTCAAGATTAGGTCAACCGAATTTGGTCGAATGATTTAAGTTGTTTAGCACCATATCAGTGTTGATCAAGTTGACTATAATCAAAGCATTTCAAGCATGACCATCACGTCCCCTTTTCATACACTGCATATGTAAGACTACATTATTCAATGTGTATTTCTATTCTTAAAAAAACAAACCCGTGTGTATGATATGTGGGAAACTTAGCAGATTTTCTAGCAAGTCGAGTGACCACATAAACGTTTCATCGTTGGCACGATTTAAGTTGACCACACAGATCACAATCTTGTGGTCTGTGTAGCCAATACGAAAATGTGGACACTCTATACCAGTGGTTCTCAAACTTATTTTGTCACGGAACCCTTATACAATTTCCCCAAAATCGCGGAACCCATACCTATATTTTATAGACAGCCGCCGCCACCCTAATTTGAATAAGACATTATAAATGAAGCGAAAATTGTTTTAGAAAGAGAATTTGTTTGAAAATTATTGAATGCTATTTCTTTTTAATAAAATATAATTTTATTAAAAGACACCCTATTTCGTGGAATCCCAGAATTTGTTCGCGGAACCCAATTTGAGTAACGTTGCCCTATAATATTCTTATCCACTAAATATTATCAATATTTTAGGATAGACGATATTTCTGTTCTAGGAAGGACCCTTCCCGAAACGCCAGAACTATCTTTCCCTTAACACCACATTAATTTATCTAATTAATTAATTTTATTAATTATTATTTTAGTAAGCCTGGCGGTATAACCAAATTCTGAGAGTCCTTGATCATCGGTTGTTTCCCTGAGCTCTAGTTCTTCTTAAACTTCCTTTTCACTTGTTGTTTAGCTCAATGTCGTCTGCGATCGAGCAGACCTATGTTCAAAGAATTTTCAGCCATGACCATCTTGTCTTTTTCTTTGGCGAGGGATAAAGTGTACCCTACACTACATTATCCGATGTGTATTTTTAAGACGGTACGGTGTGGTTTTGAGCGAGATTTCTGCTACTATTTCTTGCAGGTAATGCGACTATGTAGAGACTCCCTGGTTGTGCGTAGAGGTGTAATTACAGTGATCAAAACAAACATAACATTTTATTTTATAACGGGAGATTGTAGGTGTGTAGCTTTAAAATCACCGCAGGGACACAAACAACTCACATTTCAGATGTTAATATATATATATATATATATATATATATGATGGCCATCCACTCGTTATCGATAACCACCTCTTGCATTCCCTTCCTCTCCCCTTTTAATATGCAGTGTCTCTCATGGGCTCCAATGATATGGAACATCTACACCAGCATGGCAAGACCAGAACCCCACCCCATAGACACGGGACTCCAACTGAGAACGCAGCCGCATGAGCAGCCAGGGAAATATGAAATACCACTACACTCGCCTATGCTACACCTTACATGCGACGAAACTATGAATTTGGCGATGTTTCATTATCGCAGACGTATGTGATACCCTGATCGCCGTCACGAAGAGTGCACCGTATGTTTGTGACTTCAAGGGTCCCGGGTCCAGATATATAAAAAAGAGACTTATAGAAAAATATTCCGAATGATGCAAATGGATTATGCCTTCTATATTTTAAAACATTCTCGGAAAGAGTAATTAAAGAAAATAATTTCTAATATAGGCACAAGACCACAAATTTAAGGGGAGCGCTTAGTCGGTCGTATTGACCTCAGTACTTGACTAGTACTTCATTTTACTGACCCCGGAAGGATGAAAGGCAAAGTTGACATTTGCGAGATTTGAACTCAGATTGCAAGTAGCCGGAACAAATACTGCAAAGCTATGGTAGAATACACTCGCATATGGTAATGAGCAATGTAATAGATCCGGGAACCACGTGATTGCGAAGCGAACTTCTTAACCACACAGTCAAGTCTGCGCCTTAATAATATTACTATTCAAACTAATATGTGTTTGAGAGAAATATAATGTATGTATATATGACAGTACACTAAAATGCCGCCAATAAGAACCCCAATTTTTTGAAAAATCCAGAGACCCCCCCCCACCCCAGGTTCTTATTAGTGGCATGATTCGGGTTTCAATATCTAAACAACATGCATATATAACTTAGTGGCCTAAATAGGGATACAATGATATACTGTACCAGCCCTTTTATTTGGAAGTCTGTGTAAATTTAATGTAAATAAAATTATACTGTATTACTGTAATTTTTTTGTTAATATAAAAATAGAAAAAATATGAAAGAATTTCTATCCCCAGACCCCACCCCCAGGTTCTTATTGGTTGCATTTTTGGGGGGTTCTTATTGGCGGCATTTTTGGGGGGTTCTTATTGGCGGCATTTTAGTGTAGTGGTAGTCTGTGTCAACAAAAATTAGTTAATAAAGTTCCAAAATTTGAATAGAATAAGTTTTTATGCCATGGAGAGACATGAGTTGTTTTGGGCAGTTCCCTCCTTCGGAGAAAAAAAAATAAAGTTTTTCTTTTCTTTACCACTTTTTCAAGGGAGAGGAGGGCAGCACCCATGACCCTTTTATTTTTTTTAAAGGCCTTTGAGACTGTGGGAGGACGGGAGGAAGTTATCCTTAAACTGGAGACCTGGCCCGAATGCATGCAACAGAGTGGACTCTACTAAAGGCCTCCGAGGCCCAGGTAGTGGTGTTAAACCGGGTAACAGAGTAAGTCTACCACCCAAGAACTTAGAATGCAAAGAGCCAGAACAAATACTGTACGATATCTCATCCGACACTGTATCAACTTCGCCAATTCACTGCCCCTGGACTGGTACTTTATTTTAACGACCTTCAAAAGATGATAGGTAAAGTTAACCATTGTGGGATTTGAACTCAAGAGTACAGAGAGCCGGAACAAATACTGCAAGGCATTTGGTTTTATGCTCTAATGACTCTACCAGTTCTTTAGATGGCACTGAATAACCTCGTGTCTCTCCCCACAACACACAGACTTGCTAACATTTGCCAACTTAAATATATTCTGTTTAACTTGGTTTCCACAGATTCCTTTGCTGATCACGTTTTATCTCCACTTCTATGAAATACTGTTTGGTAACATTAGAAGCTGGCTTTATTTTAGTCAGAGTTCAGTGTAATATGACTCTGCTGTACTTATCAGAGACTAAATACTCTTTTAATCTCAAGTGTGGTAGAGGAAAGACGTGTAGGGATTTTCTATGCAAAAAGCTTGATTTAAGATACAAAATATTGACTAGGATCCAGGGAAAATCTGTTGACTTTGAATAGTCATTGTTGTTGTTTTTTAACCCCAGGTCAACCCTGATTGAGCAGACCTATAATCAATGGCATTCTAGCTGTCACCATCCTACTTTTTTTTTTTTTTTCTCAGACAGTGCATCTAGGACAACATTATCCAATGTATTAGTAGGGTGGGATTTGGGGGAGATTTGGCTGCTATTTCTAGCAGGTCAAGCGACAGCATAGGATCTCCTTCATTGGCTCGGCTATGAACAGTTTCAAATTGCAGTGGTGTAGCAGTTTCAGTATATGGAAATCCAGACATTATGGTGTCTATTAACTCTTAACATCCTGTAGGACACAGTTCCACCCATGGTACCACATCACCAAATTGACATGAATCTTTCAACTATTATATATGGTGAAAGGGAACTTTTTGGTAGGAAAAC
>JAOPJM010319200.1:0-11854 GCA_027124095.1 Muusoctopus leioderma | reverse complement strand
CTTACCCAAGGTGCCACGCAGTGGGACTGAACCCGAGACCATGCGGTTGCAAAGCGAACTCCTTAACCACACAGCCAATATGTATGTATATATATATATATGTATATATATGGTGAAGGTAGACCAAGGAAGACATGGGCAGAGGATGTAGAAGCAGATCTCAGGATGCTGAATCTGAGGAAGGAGTTGACGAAGGATCGAGAGAAGTGGCGAGACGCTGTGTTGGAGAGGACCCATCCAACTAATGCAAGCATGGAAGAACAGACATAAAATTATGATGATATATATATATATATAGCTCAAAAATTCATATCAATTTGATGATGCAGTGTCGTATGAAACCGGGTTACTAAAGGATGTTAAGAGTTAAAGACAGTGTGAGTCACTACTTACTAAGAGAGAGTGATGGAAGGGGAGGTTTCTTTTTGGTGACATATATACATATCGACGCATGAGGATCATTATACATAAGATATAACCAAAACTGACAAGAGATACTCACCAGTGGTAGGGTAAGAGAGAAAACCCCGAGCGAAAGGGTCAGACGCCCAGTTACTCGATCTAACACTCAATATGTCATTATTGGATAAATTCTTCAAACGAAACATTGACGTTAAACGTTCCAGAGCTGAAAGGAAATGAAAGAAGTTTTTATGGATACTGTCAGTCATTGAAGTTGTTTAGTACAAAGTTTACTGCTGATGTCTTTTGACAACACACACACAATCATCATCGTCGTCGTCATTTTACGTCTGTTTTCCCATGCTGGCAAGGATTGGACGAATTTTGTTTTTGGAGCAGTATTCTACAGCCGGATGCCCCCCCTCCTGTCGCCAACCCTTACATATTTTTGTATGTATGGTAGTTTCCACGAATCTTTAACCGTTGATCAGTTAAATCTGCTGACCGATCATCATTCATGGGATGTAAACAACGATCACTGGTAAGGCTTTGTGGAGAGACACACACACACACATATATATATAGTGTGTGTGTGTGTGTGTGTATGTGTTTAAATACATGTGTGTGTGTGTGTGTGTGCTTGTCATCACTGGACACCGTTTATCATCCGGTGAGTTTGTTTACATCTCCATAAAAAAAAAAAATGCCCAGCCATTCGATAATTCAGTGGTAGGATTCCCATACTTAAAATCAGTATAGTTGGTGACAGGAAGGGCATCCGACCGTAGAATTGCTGGCTCAAGAAATCTACGTCCAACCCATGGTACTAGTATGGAAACACGGACGTAAAAATGATGATGATGAAGATGACACTGTATCTTATCTATTAGTACAACACAAGGTAACAAAGTGTGAACTTATAGACCTACATTTACTAGTTTCTAACACAGGGACAGAGAGAGAGAGTTTAATCCGTTCGTTACCATATTTCTAATGAAATACACTGCCTATGTGTTTCAATTGATTTTGAAAATAATCAAGAATTTGGAGGGATTTAGTAAAATAATGAACTTTCTTCTTAAGTTAGTGTTTGGTACATAACAAAAAGTTCTTACATAAAATTATAATGGAAGGTTTAAATTTAAATATGAACACTTTAAAACAATGGTTTTTTTATCATAGACCCAGGGGCGGTTTCAGGCGAGTTGATATCAAAAAGGCTAACTACTTGGGTCGATATAAGCTACTGCATACCCCCACCCCATCCAAAAAATGTGTGGCCTGTGCTGAACTCAGAAATCAATATGACTGGAAAAGTTGGGTAGTGGAGTGGCAAACAAAAGTTTCAAATTCCACTGGGGTCAACTTTTACATTTCATCCCTCTGGGTTTGATGAAATAAGTACCAAGCATATATGAGGGTGGGAGGGGTTACACAAGCCTTGTGTAAATGTAGTTAGTTAGAATAAATATTATTGAAAAGATTTATAGTCAAAGAAATTTTTCAAGAAATTTACTATACAAAAGATGGCGGAAGAAAATTTAATCTCAATCTATAGGAAAGATTAAATTTTGCTTCAATTGCTGAGAGTTACAGCTGACTGGTGTACTTATGATATTGGGGATAACAAGTTTTAGCTGGTCAAGTTGATCAAATGCTGGCCTACAGGTTAGAGGGTCAACAGTTTGTATTATGTCAACAGTATTATACAGTGACCCGGACTTTTAAAAAAAACCCCCCAAAACTCTAATTTTTTTTATGACTGAACTTTCCAAGCTGTACCATGGTGAAATCACAAGCAGCAGGAGCACTATATAACTGACTGATTTTGTTAGCTTGTAATGTTGATTTCAAATACTTCTTTAAGTAAAACTTGTGACACTTGTGGTGTCTTGTCCAAAGGAGCTGCCATTACATAGTATCTTGAAAATTCTAATGAGATCCGACAACTCCTGGTTTTAGTTGCGGTTGATGTTGAGTCTCTGGAGTCAGTTCAGAATTTTTTTTTAAAGTTCTAAAGGATGGAAAAAGCTCATCGAAGACTTGATGCTGATCCCAAATTGTAATATGTCCGATTCAGTCAAGGAATTTTACCACTCATCTCAGGGTCTTCTCTAGAAACCACTTTATTGCACTGAAAGGCTAAGTAGACTTTAGCAGGATAGAACATAGAACTGCAAGCTAACAAAAAGCTTATCCTGATTCATGCAAACACAAAACATAGTATGCACCAAAATAGATACACTATCAATTATTGTACAAGGTCCTACATTCAGAGGAATCAAAGTTATCACAAACTGATCAAATGAAACTATGTCTGTCTCTGCAGTGGCCACCACCAGAGCTTTTGATCATGTGAACAGATGAGATAAAAAAAAGAACATTTTTTTAAAATTGAAATACACAATGTCCTGACTTCCACACTGTATCCCTACATAACCAGCCACAGCATGGCATCTGTAGAGTGTGATCACAGATCAGATTGGGGCATGTCATATTTGATGTGACAGACTGAAGAGTTACCCCCATGCATTCAATTGGTTACTTCCATGCTATAGGTTTTCACCGGCAAAACTAAATGGAGCATCTCAACAAAAGCAACTTCAATAATTGCACATCACAGATGTAATATTTCTTGAACTCAGTGAAAATTTCATCATTCTGTTAGCATTTAAGCTGTGAGCATTCTGTCCTTCATATAAAATGTCTTGGAACGTGTCACAATACATTAAGAGGGTTAGTGTTTGTTGTTTAGCTCAAGGTCAGCTCTGATTGAGCAGACCTACAATCAAAGGATTTCCAGCCATAAACATCTCTTCTTTTTTCAAGCCTTAGTGTATTTCTGATTCAGAGCCCTTAACCCCTAATGGAGTCATAGGGGTGCTGTCATAACATACAGCGCTTCTTGGGTATTTATTTAAACCTGCCAGTGCCCATTCCCTCTCCATTCCTGACCACAGCCAATTTCTGAGAGAGAGAGAGAGAGACAGGCAGATCAGGTCTTGGTGACCCACATAGCCAAAACTATATACAGATATTCATTTATTTGGAACTGAGGCTTCCTTCCCTCCACCATGATTGAGTTTCGTAAAACTCAGAGTAGTGACAGAGGGTCCAGCTCCGAATAAATGAATGAATAAATTCTACTATATGTATTGAGTACACCCCCCTTCGTTTGTAAATTGAAACTTGTGTGTGTGTGTGTGTGTGTATATCTCATCATCATTTTACATCCGCTTTCCATGCTGGCAAGAGTTGGACAGGTGATTTCGGCCCACGCCAATTGGAGTCACCATTCTCCTAGATGGGTCAAGGGACCATGCCTGGCTCATATGTTTCATTTGGCTTGATTTCTACAACTGGATGCCCTTCATACCATCAACCACTTTACAGAGTGTACTGGGTGCATTTTAATGTGGCACCAACACTAGAAAGGTTGTCATGTCCAAGACATGACTAAAGAGCCCTCTCCATTCTGTGTTGTCAAACACTTTACAGAGTGCACTGGGTGCATTTTATCGTGGCACCAACACTAGAGAGGGTGCCTTGCATATTGCAGGCTAAAGAGACCTCTCTCTGAGAGAGAGATAGAGAGATGTAATGACATTTATGCATAGGAAGCAGCAAAACAAACTGGTTTCAGAGCATCAAGCAGAAGCAAAATGTGAAGCAGCAGTTAGGAAAACAATAAGACATTCAACAGGTTAACATTCATTTATTTAAAACTGTTTGTTACAAATTACAAGGAATGGTAAGTACAGCAGTGTTGACTGAATAAAACTGTAATGCTTGCATGTGTATGCACATTTCTGGGTGCATAATGTATGTATGAATATGAAGCATGACTAATGCAAGAAACAACAAAAAAATATAAAGATAATAATACTTCAAAACATAAGTAAAAGAAATTTGAAAAGGGGAAAAAAGTGGTAAAATGATATGGAGAAAAATATAAAATAATTGTAACAAGGAAAATATATATATATTTCAAGTTAGACATATATAAAATGGTCTTCTAATCCCCTCCGTCCAAAAAGAAAAAAAACAAAAAACAAAAAAACAAGGATCACTTTATTTGATTTCATTTTTTTTCTTTTTTGCATGATAATGCTTAATTACAGCATCTACAATTGTGACATGTATAAATTACATAGTAGATTTGCTCCAAAATGTAATTGTGTAAATTAAGAAGTTAAACTTCTTTTTTTTAAAGCAGTTTTGAAAAAAAATGGTGATTTAATTCCAGTGAGTCAAAATGTCAGTGTAATAAACAGAATAGAAATAATTTATTTTCTCCCCCTTATGTAGTTGAATTGATGATAGATACCATCACAATAGCAATACTGAAATATATATAACACATATAGAAATTTATTTAAAAAAATAAAAATAAATAAATAAAAAAATGAAGTTTTTACAAAAAAATTTAGAATTAAAAAAAACTTTTTTATTATTTCTTTAATGTAAGATTTTTAACTTTATGTTAACATCTTGCATGTTAAGCATGTTGATTATTAAAATAAAGCAATGGGAGAGAAATATTAATGATGAGATTTTCAATGATTGGGAAAGTTTTGATGAAAAAAAAAACATCAGCAGAATGAGGTGCAACAAATTAGGTGTGAGGTAAAGAACAGTGAATTAGTAACAAAAAAAAACTTTAAAAACAACTACAGCACTAAACATAAATATTTACTATTACTATTATTCATGATCACCATTGTCATCCTCATCAACATTATTGTTAGTAGTAGTACTACAACTATTATTGTTGTTCTTGTTATCACAATAACATGAAAACTGGGAGTCGGAAGCAAAAAAACATTAAGAACTCTGAAGGAAGACCGGTCAAACAGTATTTGATATCACAGAATTAGCTAGGTAAACAAGTAACAATTACACAACCATGATTACCGGAGACATAATTGACAAAGAACTGTAATAGCAGGTGGTAATTTTATACCCAAAGATGGTCAGAGAATAAGTTGCTGGACTATGTCGAGAGTGTTTAAAAAATAACAGCAACAAAGTGTAAAAAAACAACAACAACAATAGTATAACAAAAACGACAACAAATTCCTTTAACAAAGATGTTGCTAACAATCTATTGATCTGGTAAAATTTGGTAACAGGAACCAGGTAATTGAATTGAAGAAGAAAGCTTGCAGTTAAAAAAAAAAAAAAAAAAAAAAAAAAAAAAGGAGATAATTGTACCAATGAAGGAACCGAATAGCAGCCAAATCTCCTTCTTATCACACCCAACCATCTTACAAAAAAAAAAAGGAAGAACGAGTCTGGAAAAACCCCCCAAAAACATCCTCTGACCACAGGTGCATTTGACCAACAACATGATTATCAACAAGAAGAAAAGAAGTAAAGTAACAAATTCTATAGTTTCTAATACATACACAGCACTTAGATTTACACAAGTAGGAATGTACAAAAGATATTGTGAGATTCATACCTTCCCTTAAACCTTTTGATACCAAACCACCCTTGATTTTATGATAGGAAACTGCCCTTTTTAAAATGTTCATATTTATATTAAAAAATTCTCTCATAATTTTATGTAAGAAAATTCATTAAGATATATTCTTGATAATGAAAAATTTAGTTATTTTATTACCCCCACCCCCCACCCCACAAAATTCTTGATTATTTTCAAAATTAATTGAAACACATAAGCAGTGTGTTTCCTGAGAAATACGGTAACAAAAGGGTTAAAGAAGGACTCAAAAACCAACAAAGCTGTTCAAACTAGAACATCGATTCAGTTTGTTAGGAAGTCACTGCTGAATAAAAAAAAAAAGAGTACCTTTGCGAAGATAATTCCCAGGCTTTTGACCATACAAAGGCTACAGGGTTTCTTATTACAAGAATATAATTTTGCCCTCATTAAGATTTTCCAATTAAGTTGGAAGGGTAGCAATTTGTTTTTTAGTTCCTAGATATATGCAGTAAGTGATGTTTGGTTTGATTTAAGGACCTGAAACGCAATGAGCATCTTCTTGCTAATGTTGTCAATCAAAATTTTAGGGTGAACTTTAGATATAACATGAAAATTGACATATGGAATATAAGAGGTTTATGTTAAGTTGATAAACTGCAACTAATATGCAATGAAATAGACAGCTACTGAATATCTTTACTTGGACTTTCAGAAACAAGATGGACAGGAAATGGCTATTTTACAACACAATGATAAAATTGTAATTTTCTCAGAAAGTGATAGTAGTTATAGCCCAAGAGGTTGGCATTATCTTGAATAAAACTGCCACTAAGTCCTTGTTTAGATAAAAACCAGCTAATGGTCAAATTATAAGGATCAAACTTGGAGAAAAACCATTTAATGTCACAGCCACACAGTTTTATGCTCCAACTACAGTTGTGAATGAGGATCAGTTAGATTCTACGATGCACTTTAAGAAGAAATCAATCAATCACCCCTAAAGGATGCCCTCATTCTGATTGGAGATGCATATGCTAAGGTGGGAAATCAGTAGCTGTGAGCAATTTTGGTTTAGGCATTAGGAATGATCAAGGAGATCATTTAATTGAATTCTGTGACTCAAACAAACTTTATAAATCTCATACATGGTTTAACTAACATCATAGATGACTTTTCACTTGGATTTCTCCTGATCACAACATTCGTAACCAAATAGACTAATCTATAGTCCAACAGCGATGAAAAAGTAGTGTTAAAAAAGTTAGAACATTTTCAGGTGCTGACTGCAACAGTGACCATCAACTTATTGTTGCAAAAGTTAAATTGCATTATAATAGCAATAAAAAGAATAAAACACCAAGAAGATACAATCTTGTAAACATTCCAAATTAATATAAAGTTGAAATAAAAATAAAAAAACCCCAAAAGAATTTGAACAATTTTAGTAATGTGAAGAAGAAGTACTGTGGAATAAAGTTAAAAATGTGTATTTGGAAGTAGCAGAACAAATATTACGAAAGAAAAAGAAAATGCGATTGAAGTGGATAACAGATGAGACACTAAGTAAAACTGAAGAAAAAAGATCTGCAAAAAACCCCCCAAAACCAGTGGTATGACATCATCTGAATCTACAGAACATAACAGCTGAGCCATGAAATTCAAACCATGATGAAAAAAGACAAGTAGGAACACATCAACAACATTTGTGGTGGGATTGAAGAAAATTCAATAACAAACACTACTGAAGATCTTTACAATGCAGTGAAGCTAATAACAAGAAAATCTGCACTAAGAAATGATGTTATCAAAGACCAAGACAGCAATATGCTTTATGATGGGGAAGGTATAAAGGAAAGATGGAAAGAATAATGCTACAGCTTATACAAGATGACAAACAGATGTTAATCAATCAGAAAGTAATGAAAATGATTAAAGTCAAAATTTTGTTACAGAAAGAGTACCTCTACCACTAATGTCTGAAGTAAAAATAACTATGAAAAGTCTGGAAAACAAACAAAAGTTCTGGAAAAGGGGTCATAGCAGCAGAACTCTGGAAAAATGGTGAAGAAGTCACTGAGAAATTGCTACACTGTCTATGCACAAAAATATGGAACTGAAATTTATGGCCAAATGATTAGACTAAATCAATTTTCATCCCATTGCCAAAAAAAAAAAAGGGAGATATAACGCAATATAAAAAGAAAAGAACAATTGCACTGGTAAGTCATGCTAGTAACATCCTACTTAAGATTATTGCTGATAGAATTAAAGTCAAACATGAAATGGAAATAGCAGAAGAGTAAGTTGGTTTTAGAACTGGAAAAGATGGTTATTCAGAAAACTACAGAGCATGATGAAGAATTATTTATTGCTTTTATTGACTATCAAAACGCCTTTGTCACAGTTATTTATGATAAATTATGGTCAGTAATGGCAGAAATGGGATTTCCTTAACATTTTATACAATTACTAAAATCACTTTATTCTCAGCAAACAGCAACTGTCAAACCTAATGTGGGCTTTACAGAGTGGTTTGAAATTGGGTAAAGGATAAGACAAGGATATATCCTTTTTCCTTCTCTGTCTAACATATACGAGGAAAGCCCCAGAAGGTTTTGAAGGTACAGTTAAAACTGGTGGAAGAATGGTTATTAACATAAGATATGCCTATGATACTGTCCTTATGGCCGGTAGTTTAGAAGAATATATGATTTTGATGAAGAAAGTGAAAGAAAAAGTGAAAAATATGGTTTATTCATCAATTTTGACAAACCTGAGTCAGTGATTATCTCAAGATAATCCTATAATAATTAATAATTAAACTGTCAAGTAGTGTATAAATTTTGTTATCTTGGAAGTATTACAATTCAACGTGATGACAGCAAAGAGATATGTAAAAAAAATTGTAAAGAATTGTAATAGCAAAATCTGCCGTTATTTCTTTAAACCATATTAGTAAAAGTCCATCAATAAGTAAAAATACCAATTTGACATTGCTGAGCAATTTGTTATTTCCAATAGAAACGAATGGACTATTTTTTAAAAAAACCTGATAGAAAAAAATAAAGAGTTCCCAAGTTTCATGATATAGAAGAATGATACACATTGACTATACAGAAGAAGAAAAAAAGGAATCAGTAAATGAATGATCAAACTGGGACTGACTAGAACCGTGTTAAAGAACTGGACAAGCAAAAGCGTAAATATTTTGGGCATGTCATAAGAGCAGACGGTTCACAAAAATTGTTGGTCGCTAGAGAGGCATCTACAAAAAGGCCAATACGATGACCTAGAAAAAACTGGATTGATAACATCATGCTGAAAATGCAACAATTAATAAGAGCAACAGACGAGAGAAACGAATATAGAAGAATTGTCAGACGAGCCACCCACAATCAAAAATTAGCGGTTGCAGATGATGATATCATTTATTGGAAGCTGAAACTTCACAGGTCGTTACTCCGAGTTCCTCATTACCGATTTTCGGGTAATTATGAAACATTTGAACATCGAATTTGATATATAATGAGCATACACTAAATATATTTGAATATCATAGCGAAGGAATAGCGATGTAACAAGTGTTTGAAAAATAGGGGCTTTCACATACAATGGTAGATATAAGAATAAATTATAGAAATCAATATAGAAGGCACACTCTTTTATACTCTTTTACTCGTTTCAGTCATTTGACTGCGGCCATGCTGGAACACCGCCTTGGTGGTCGATCAGATCGACCCCAGTACTTATTTTGAAGTCTGGTACTTATTCTATCGGTCTCTATTGCCGAAACGCTAAGTTACGGGAGGTGAACAGACAGATACGGAGACAAACAGACGCACACACACACATACATATACACACACACATATATATATATATATATGTATACGACGGGCTTCTGCAGTTTCCGTCTTCCAAATTCACTCACAAGGCTATAGTAGAAGACACTTGCTCAAAATGCCACGCAGTGGGACTGAACCCGAAACCACGTGGTTGCGAAGCGAACTCCTTAACCACACAGCCATGCCTGCTCCCTTAAGAACATATATACTGCAATATTGTTACACTGTACAAGAACAAAGGGAGCAGAAGCGACTGTAACAACTACAGGGGAATCTCGTTGCTGAGCATTGTTGGGAAGGTCTTCGCTCGAGTGGTCCTGAACAGACTACAAAAAACCGCTGAAAGAGTATACCCCAAGTCTCAGTGTGGTTTTGTATCAAAACACTCCACAGTTGACATGATCTGCTCCCTTCGACAATTACAAGAGAAATGCAGAAAGCAAAGACAACCACTCTACGTTGCTTTCATCGACCTCACGAAAACCTGCGACCTTGTGATTAGAGATAGTCTGTTCAAAATCCTCACCAGGATTGGTTGTCCCCCGTGGCTCCTTAAGATTGTTCAGTCATTCCACACAGATATGAAGGGCGTTGTTCAGTTTGACGGCTCTTCTTAGGAAGCCTTCAATATTCGCAGTGGTGTGAAACAGGGCTGTCTGCTTGCCCTCACCTTGTTTGTGTTCTTCTTCGCTGTCATGGTGAAACACGCCTTTGGAACATCAACTGATGGTGTCTACTTTCACAGAAGATCTGACGGGAAGCTACGCAGTCTATCTCGACTTAGGGCAAAATCCAAGGTACTCACCAGGGACATGTTGTATACAGAAGACGCGGCACTGGCAATACAGTTCGAGGAGCAACTGCAACACCTTATGGATAACTTCTCAAGAGACTGCAAGGACTTCAGTTTGACCATCAGTCTGAAGAAGACCAAAGTGTTCGGAAAAGTTATTGAGCAGCTCCTTGCCGTCACCATCAACAATTATGAGCTGGAGGTAGTTCATGAGTTCACATACCTTGGCTCTACCATCACGAACAACCTCTCTCTAGAGTTTGAGATGAACAGACGCATCGGAAATGCATCTTCAACACCAGCCAGGTTAACAAAGAGAGTTTGGGAGTATAGCAAGCTAACGACGCACACCAAGGCTACAGTGTACAGAGAGTGTGTCCTAAGCACACTATTTTATGGTAATGATACCTGGAAGCTTTATTCCAGACAAGAGTGGCGCCTCAATGCCTTCCACTTTCAAAGCCTGAGACGCAACTTAGGTATCAAGTGGACCGATCGAGTCACCAGCAATGAGGCACTGGCCTGTGCCCAGACACCCAGCCTCCTCATTCTGCTCCAGGAACGACGTCTCCGTTGGTTTGGTCACATACATCGCATGTCAGACGGGAGGATCCTGAAAGACCTGTGGTATGGAGAGCTGTATGGAGATATTGTAATTGGCAAGCAAAACTACATCTGTGTACAGATTTTCAAAAAAAAATGGATAAAAATCCACTGCAGCATGATGAGCAGACTATGCTCAAAGAAAGTTAGTGATTGCGAAAGCTACCAACATCTGCCAACTTAAAAGAGTTAGGTTATTGACAATCATAATAGTTTGAATAGCTCGATGTAACAGCCATTAAGACGTTCTGTTGAATGTGAACAGAACGTAAAAGGAGTTAGCTATTTCACAACTGGATTTACTTAGCATAGTTATTTGGAGCAGCTCTTATTACGACGTTTATTCCAACAAATAATTTAGTTAGAAAAGTGATACATCTAATAGCTATTACCTCTGTTGCCAGTTGCCTTCGTTTTGGAAGGTTTAAGATTAGTGCTGAAATACAAGAAACAAATAAATAAATAAAATAAATAAATCATTAAAAAATAATAATATCAATAAATAATAAAAAAATAATAATATAGTTGTGATGTGATAGAGTTCTATAATTCAAGAGCAATGCCGATAATTTCCTGAACTATTATAACCACGATATTAATATATTTTCTGTTAGTCTTAATCTTCATATCTTTAATTCTATATCAGCAACATACTTTGGAAAGAGAATAATTAAGCGTCCTCTTGAGACGCGTTTTTCCACTATACAACATGCACACGCACACACACACACACACACACACACACACACACACACACACACA
>JAOPJM010319097.1:0-11854 GCA_027124095.1 Muusoctopus leioderma | reverse complement strand
GCAGAGAGTGTGTATATGTGTGTAAATATGCTTGTTTGAGATTGTGTTTGCCTGTGGTTGTGTATGTGTTTTTTCGTGTTTGTTTGTCAGTTTTTTGCGTTTCCTTTAACCTGTGTGTCATCGTGGGTTATTTGTTGTTTGCGATAAAACTATGAGATAGAAACTTATAGCAGGAACATATATTCAAAACAACCACTAATACAACAGAATATACGTAGCCACCGCTACCACCATTACCTACCCTACCGCCTTCACTGCTCAATGTTTTTATCACGACTTCACTTTTTTCTCTGTTCAGTTTTGAGAACCCATCAGGCATTTTTGTTTTTGTTTACTGCTTCCCCTGGAGGGAAGACAGTACCTATCATCCCTTTTTATTCAGGGTCTCCGAGACTACTGGGAGTGAGGGAGGGGAAGGTATCTTCAGACAGGAGGTGAGGCCCGAATGCTTGCAACAGAGTGGACTCCACAAAAGGCACCCAAGGGCCAGGTGGTGGTGTTAAACCGGCCGACAGATTAAGTCTACTACCCAAGTACGCCACGGTGGATTTGAACTCAGAACACAAAGAGCCGGAATAAATACCGTGGAGCATCTCGTCAGACGCTCTAAGGATTCCGCCAGTCAACAGCCCTAGATTGGTACTTTATTTATCTACCCCGAAATGATGAAAGGCAAAGTTGACCTCGGTGGAATTTGAACTCAGAGTGCAGTGAGCCAGAAGGAATGCTGCATGGCATTATTACCGACGTGCTAGCAACTCTGCCAATTCGACGCTTTACACGAAATACACTCAACATACGGTTGGAAGGAATAAAGGAAAAATCATACGAAAGGAAAATGGAGTGGATAGAATACATAAGGTAGGGTTGTGCTTGTTGAATACAGTAGGGTAGGGTTGTGCTTGTTGAACTGACATGACAAGGACGCTGGAATTTGAAACCGGGGCCGTTTTGGTGCTAGAGTTGCGGCTGGTGAGAATCCGATCAGACAAATTATGCGATCTTAACCAAAGGATGCCAGAAGTGACCTGAAAATTAAAATGAAATATTATCATACACACACACACACACAACGCTCACACACACACACAAACACACAAGCATGCAGAGATCCGCACGAGCCATAAAGGGAGCGTCTATATGGTCACATGAACTGCTAGAAATAGCAACCGAATCTTCTTCAATTTACATTAAACCGCCTTAAAAAATGAAAGCACACATTGGATAATGTAGTCCAAGGTACCTGAAAAAAAAGACAGGATGGTTATGGCTGGAATGCCTTTGAGCACAGATATGCTCAATCAAGGCTGACTTTGGGCTAAACAGTAACAACAACAACACACACGCACACACACCTTACGCAAACACAAATATATTCAGACAAATGTATAATACGCTGTTACTATCCATGTTCATTTAAAATTAAACATCAATCTCAATAAAATGCCGTTAGTTTGGTGTTCATCAGATGGGAAAATCTACATTAAGTTAATAAACATCAACAGCTGCGTAGATCGTAGAAGTGTGCAGTTATATATCCATCTCTTTGCTAAATCACATGACCGGTGCTTATTTCCGGTTTCTTTGGCCTTAAGCAGATGAGATATACATTTCTCCGCCTCAAGCCAGCCTGGGATACTCTACACGGTCGCTTGGCTTGCTATAAATAGCAGTTAATTCCTCCCTCAAATCACACCCTAACATCATAAAACAATGAATGGTACATTGAATAACATAGTCCTAGATACATTGTGAATGAATAAAAATACGAGATAGTTTCAACTGGGATGCCTTCAATTATATCACTGCTTGATCAGGGCTGATATTGGGCTAACTATCAGCAACAACAACATCGTCCCCACCTGGATTGGGCGCGTTGCCTATGCGTAGAATTTATCTCGAAGTTGCAAGCCAGCTAGCGTATCACACATCAATTCAAAGCGCTGCTGCTGCCAAGAGCAGTGAATTATGCAACACTGTGGACACTTCTGCGAGTTAGGTAGACTTACCCTGTTGCGAATTATGTGTCTTGGCCACGTGAGTGACGTGATTTGAATCTACTGGTTGTACTGTTTCGCATCAACTCACACCACAATTGAGTGTACGACTTGTAAATAATAACTTAGCAAAATAGTTGCATTAACGTACTCTTTGTCATTTTACCATCAAAGTTTATTTAAGTAGTGTTATTGGGTTACTCTGAAGGACATGGAAAAGATGCAGCAAGGGCTATAATGCTCCACTGACGAAGCAGTCCGAACTTGTGGATATATACCTGCTTTTTCTAGCAGGCCAAGTGATTCGAGGTTGGGAGATTTATCTTTCATCTGCTTAATACTACAGGATCCAGAAAGAAACATCGACCATATTGATCTTCGAACATCGGAACGTATTCTAGAAAATACAAACATAATACAAGGTCGGAAATCTTATGTGTGATGGATAAGATGTATGAAGTGGTATTCTAAACCAGCATTCAGAATCATGTAAGAGGCTAATCTAACAAGGAGCTCATCACTCTGCATTAGTTATCTCTTCAATATTCAACTGAGAATATTTTTATTGAGGTCAGTGAAAAGGTAATGTTCAACTTTGAATAAACATATCGAATATATGTATTATGGCTTTACAATCCATTCAATTCAATTAACTTAAATTATATAATGAGAAAGGGAACTTGTACACGGAGGATTGAACATTCCAACTAATCCAGTGAATAATCTTCTACAATACCGATCAATTAGATTGACGTAGCAATCAAATCTCACCTAAAGAAATTCACTATCGTCTTTTTATTTGTCACTGCATGTTTTAAGGTAGGATAACCACGAAAAAAGAAAGCAACCTACTGATCCAGAGTTGAAGTTCCATTCGATATAACTGTCTTGCTACGATATAACTTTATATATGAAGTGCTGAATTGTGGGGTTAATTAAATATAACTGATTCGAGTTTACACAAGAAATATTTTAAATTATATCAGGTTGAAGAGGAATCAGAATTGAAGCCTATTTATGAAAATGTATATGATGTTTCATTGATAAAATAAGAAGCAGCAGAAATAAATATTGTGATTATTTTTAGCTTGAATTTCTCTAGGCAATCTACATTAAGGTGATAGCGGTTTCAATTCTTGTCTGAAGACATTTCTCTTCATATCAGTTAATATTTTTTTGAGGAAAGTTATAAACATTACAAATTCTTATAACCTTTTACCCTTTTATTGGTTCCAGCCTTCGGAATACTGCCATCTGTAAATATTGGGAACTTACGCGAAGTTAAAAAGAAATATACCTCACTTTCTTATATTATTTTAGGAGGATTCAGTTTTCTTTTTCTGAAATTGTCACACTAACGTGATTTCCACACAACGTATTTGCATTGTCACGTGTGTATAATCTGCTTCACAGCAAATTGAATCATAAAAATGTTAAAGGTTAGTGAAATTAAAATGGTTGATTTCACGTTTTTGATTACTGAGTAAAAGAGTTAGGCCGTTCAGTATAGTGTTGTGTCTCGAACAAACACTTAGAATGAACCTCTACGTGGTCGCTCAATCAGCTAGAAATAGCAACAAAATCTTCCTCATATCACACCCTACCGCCTTAAGAAAGGAAGGGGACACATTGGATAATGTTGTCCTAGATAAACTATCCATGAAAAAAGACGAGATGGTCACAGCTGGAACACATTTAATGATAGGTTTGCTCAATCAGGGCTGGCTTGTGACTGAACAACAACGAAAACACCAAGAAGTACAATAATTAAACCTGAAGATTTTGGAAAGCAAATAAAAAAAATATAAGGTGTTTTTATACTCGTCGACAACTGCATATATTGACTATTTAAATTATCTAGAGAAGACACATTCTAGTGACACCACTCATGAGACATATTCAAATAATGTTTCTAGAGCAGTGGTTTTCGAACGGTGCAGCACGGTGCGTTGCAAGGAGTATTAAGGTGCGCACCAAAGAATATCTAGATGCGCCGACGGAGTATCTAGGTGCGCTGCAAGGAGTATCCAGGTGCGATCTAAGGAGTATCTAGATGTGCACTGCAAGGAGTATCTAGGTGCGATGCAAGGAGTATCTAGGTGCAATGCAAGGAGTATCTAGGTGCGATGCAAGGAGTATCTAGATGTGCTGCAAGGAGTATCTAGGTGCGATGCAAGGAGTATCCAGGTGCGCTGTAAGGAGTATCTAGATGTGCTGCAAGGAGTATCTAGGTGCGATGCAAGGAGTATCTAGGTGTGATGCAAGGAGCATCTAGGTGTGCTGCAAACTTTTAAAAATATATTTTAAGTCTATAGAAATTTCATAATCATGCCTAAGAGTCTTGAAAAACTTGTTATTCATAATTTTGTTGTAGAGTATGATTAATAAAACAAGGTAAGCAATAGTTTTCTCTATGTTTTTCTAAATTTGTAACTTTAAAACTTTTTTGAAACTTTCCATGTGAAGTGTACCTGTATTTTGTTTTTGTTTGAGCTTCACTGCACCACGAAGTCAAAAGATTGAGAAACACTGGTCTAAAGAAACATAGCCTAGCGGAAACCATGTTTCTTTAACTCACGTGAGCCTCTACCTTGCCGTTCAATCTGGTAGAAATAGTAACCAACTCCTTCTTTCTGCCCCCTCCCCTCTCCCTCAAATCACCCTGTACCGTCTCGAAATTTCATAATATACTCTGAGATAAACTATGTTTGAAAAGATTGGATCGTCACGGCTGTAATGCATTTGTTCATAGGTTTTAACTTTAACAACAAGAACAATAACAACAACAACAATAACAATAACAACCCCATCAACAACAACAACAAGAACAACAACACACATGAAATTATATTAACTTAATACTGCTCGGAAACGAAATCCTTTCAATAATCCTGTTCATAATGCAAACCACATTGTATTTACATCAACTTAACTAGATGTAAGTGCACTTACCTGAAACACCAGAAATGGATAGAATGTTTTGAACACTCAGCACCTAACCGAACTACTAGTAGCAAGTCACGACAACGGGGGGACCCGCTGCGTGGTCACTTGACTGCTGGAAATATGAGCCAAATCTCTCTCAAATCACATCTTACTCTCTTATAAAGAAGAAAGGACACATTGAATAATGTAGTCCTCGATAAACTATGTCCGAAAAAAAAAAGACCGGATGATCATGACGAGAATGCCTTTGATCGTATGTTAGTTCGATCAAGGCTGACCTGGAGTAATAACATGTTGAAGTATAACATTGTACTAATAAGGGGATGAGATTTGGCCTGATTATTAAAAAGCATACGCTATCGGTATAGGGCGAGAACAAAACTAAAGAATTGAAAAAAACTGTGCACCACGAAACGCGGACAGCCAAAATTAATAAAACAAACAAGTACAACTCACCTATTAACCGTAATTGCAATTGTTCCACCCCTAATAACTGCCCGGTTCAGGAACAATGTTTAACAAAAGAACTCGTTTACCAAGCTGCAGTGAGTACACCTCCATCCTCTCTTTCCTATATTGGACTTACGGGCAAACTCTTTTAAATCGAGGTATTTACAACATAAAACTACGTTTGAACACCAAAATAAAAAATAAAATCGACAACTAGTTTATCACCTTATATATGGAGCCTCAAAAACTCCAATACACCCTTCAACATTACATGGAAAATCCTATCCCGAACCAAACCGTATAGTGGTAATAAGAAGCCGTGCCAGTCGTGTCTTCTGGAAAAATACGAAATACTTTTTCTAGTCTTACGCTAATAAATAACAATTTGGAACTCATATCCACTTGCCGCCACCGTACCCTTAAATCCATGAGATCATTTAAACCCATTGACTTTTCCAATTAACATAATGGATATCTTCATTTACATAATTCCTAAACATTTTCTTTTAAATTTTATTAATTTTTAAATAATTTTTACAATATGACAAATGCACCTCCTTAGCTGCGTTCTTCTCTGGTCTGTTACCTTCACTTGGGGGCCCTTTGTGTGTAAGCTCGTCTGTAACATATAGAAGTGACTTGAGCTATGTAAGAGTAAGCAACCGTCCCATGTCGAAGAATGAGAGATGTCGCCACCTATTTAAAGGCTATACAAGTGCGAGAGTATGTAGAGACAGAATTTTGCTCAGCTGTCCGAATGAGTAAATTTAAACATGGAAGAGCATACGATTTTACAGGTTATATTTTATATTTTATATTTTCGTTAAATTATTCTTAGGAAAAGGAAAATGAATTAAACAGGCAATTATTCATTTCTGTATAGAGGCTGAATCACATATTAAAGATTTACGTAACGTTTACTCCTTTCTGAGTGGTAGTAGTAACGTAATGGAAATTTAGATCGAATCGAAAAGTGGATCATAGTGTGGCTTATCAGGAAGGTTATTCCCTGGGTAGGAAACATGTTTCGAATACTAGTTACAAAAGCCTTGTTATTTACAGGAGGAATGTGACAGTGTCACATTCATGCCCTTCCATAGAGCATTAGTGCCATCAGTGATGTGAAACGGCTACCACCGGGAATAGAAATAATAACACTGGACTTATTTCAGTGAGAAGTTTTTAAATATTTACCAGCAATGATTACGTAATTTATGGCTTTTTCTAGAGTTAATTGCTGATTTACTCGTTTCAGGTTAGGATATTCAACCCATCTGTACGCGTTGGACCTACTTTATATATTAAATTGATGTCAGATTTCAAAGAAAACTATAGAACATTACCCAAAATGAATGAAACTGAGAGGATGACTATCAATAATGCTAACAACGATTGGGAATACATCTGTTTAGAATCAGTAGTAGCAGAAGAACGTTCTAGATCTATTGTTCTGCGATATAGCTGCACATTACTGGCATTAGCAATACAATACCACGCAAAGAATTAAGCGATTATAGAACATTTCTACTAATATTCAATTAAAATTGTTAAGTAATTGAGTTAAATTTGCGTTGGATTGTTCGTTTGATATATATATATATATTTATAAAAAGACGCTATTGTTTTGTATTCTTTATAATCAAAAACTTATTGGGATATTTAATAATTATATTTGATTTAAACCTTTTTACTCTTAATGATGTGTTTTTTCTTTGGTAACTTTTCTTGATGCATAAATGTTGGTTAAACAAGATGAAATAATCACAGACCTTAGAAACAAAACGGAAATAAAGCAATAAATACCAACATAATATATGCTATACAAAGAAAAGAGAATAAAGTGGCATGAAACGTGTTTTATTTATTATTATTATTATTTTAAATTGCATATTAATTTATTGAATGAGGTTTGTTTTCATTGAATTTATCTTTAGTTTCCTTTCATATAATTTTTAATTATGATTTCAAAGGAAAAAGATGAAAGAAACATTGCAAAACCTTATTCATCATTTTCTTTGAAGTTTTGTTCAGTTAAAATGGCAAATCATTTTGTGCTGAATCTAAACATTTACAAGAAGTTTCCAACAAAGATGTTTTTCAAAAATATGTGTATACGTGTATAATGTTTTAAATATGTTTGCATATGTGTGTGTGTGTGTATATGTCTATGTAAGCTGAAAAGTTATCTACAAAAACAGAAACAAAAGCGAGTCTGCTTTATAAATAACGATAATGTTAGCTATGCATCGAAGTCATGTTGGTCAGACAAGATTTATGTTTAATGTTGTATATTTCGCTCTTAGTCGTCAACATGTAATGATTTAGCAACAGTCTACTAATAGTCATCAACAAATGATTAATCCAAAATGGCAGACACAATTTAAAACAAAGTTGTTGTTTAACCTCAGGTCAGTGTTGATCGAGCAGACATATTATCAAACGCATTCTATTATTGATCATTACGTCTTTTTTTCAAGAATATTGTATGCTATTTGAGATAAATTTGTCTGCTATTTCTAGCAGGTCGAGCGACCCCATAGAGGCTCACTCGCTGGCTCGTTTAACTCAAAGTGATTTAAAGTGGCGTGTATTCTAGATTTAAAGAAAAAAATCCCTAAAAATGAAAACTGTTATGATTTGTAATAAGTGATCAGATTGATAAGATGATATTTAAATAATATTAACAAGGCGTTTCTTTCCAATAATGACATTTGAAGATGATAGCAGGTTACATGCCATGGGTATTACCCAGAAGGACTATTTTTTAAAACACAAAATGAATATGTTGTACAAAATGAAATGTATATAATTTCCCGTGATATCATCTGATATATTGTGTTCAGTGATATTGCTTCATATTTACACAACAATATTTGGGAAACATCTGTTATTTTTCATGGAGAAATATATTAGTCCAAAACAGGAAACCGTTTGTATTCAACAAGACCGAAGTACATCAATATTGAATATTCCTTTCATATAAGACATGGACATTATTGGGTCTTTAAAAAAAAAGAAGCATTTAGTAGATAAATCTTGTATTTAAAATCCTCAACTTTTGGCTCATAATTTTGCAGTGTTTTCATGCCGCCCACTCTCTCAATCGCTCTCTCTTATCTACGATACCAGACTCAGACACTACCACCCAATCGTAGTTACAACCGTATTGTTTCACCTTCAGTACAATATTTTTGTTCACTTACTCTTGGTGGCACCTAAAACAACATATGCAATTTCGAAGCAACGAGGGCACGTTAACATGGTCTCTTGACCTCCAAGCAATAGCAGCTAAATAGCCATAAATCACACCCTCATGATCATCAAGTATCGTCTCCTCTCAGCAGGTTGAAAAGCATGGATCACAATCTTAGTATTTCTGGTGCTGTCATTATATATTTACTGAATTTTAAATCTGTTCATCCACGAAATACTTGGTTTTTTCCTTCTTTTCTCATTCATTTTGCCTTCTATCAACAGTCTCTGTAGTCCATTTGTTTTTCTAATTAAAATGTCCAAAATATTTTAGATTTCTCTCTTTGTTTGTGTCTAATAAAATGTTCTTAGTTTTTGCCAATCTTAGTATTACATCATTGGTTTTGCGTTCTGTCCATGATATTCTCAAAAGTCTTCGATAATACTTTTGTTAATGTCAATGTTTCAGCTCCATATATTAGAGTAGACTATACATAATCATTTAATAATCTTTTTCTGGTTTCGATATTGTTTCTTGATGTTATTATGTTTGAACATTTTTCAAATGACTTTCTAGGTATCTTAATCCCGTTTTTTTTTAAATTTCCGCTTCAAAGTTTCAGTTACTCATTGCATATACCCCAAGTATATTATCTTTGGTGTCTGTTTAATTGGCTTTCTCTCAATTGTAATATTTATTTTGGGAGACTATTGTTTCTTACTGATTAACATTGATTTTGTTTTCTTTACATTCGTTTCCATTCTATAGGACATTGCTTTATAATGTTCTGTAGTTACAAGGTTCGGTAGGTCATCTCTCTTGAAAGTTAATAAGGCAGTATTGTCTGTATATCTAAGATTGTTGATGTTCATACATTCTATTGTCACTCCTGGCATATCATCTACTTGTTTGTAGATCTTCTCAGTGTATAGGTTAAAGAGGTTAGAGGATAGAACACATCCTTGCCTGACTCCTTTCTTAATTTTAAATTTTGAGGGTTTTCAAAGTTTAGTTCTTATAACCACTGTTTGCATTTTAGTTATCATTTGGAGGTTTTTATCACATATCCCGAGTTCTGATAGACTTTCGATCATCTTTGGATGTTTTACTCCATCAAATGCCTTAGTATAGTCTATAAAGCATATGTAATCATCTTGATTTATGTCTAGAGCACATTCCCCTATGTTTCTTAAGTTAAATAATCCTTAACGAGTTCCTATTCCTGGTCTATGATACCCTTTACGTTAGATAGGAGGGGGTACATTCTTTAATATAGTCCAGGATATATCCAAAAAACGGGATGGTCGCGGCTGAAACACATTTGATGTGGATTACGACTGACCTTGAGTTAAACAAGATAAACATCGTGTACAATTTTAGCTCAACCACTTCACCAAAAGAGAAAGGTACAACCATACAGGCGAGCACCTCACTCAACCCAACTCCATCCCATTCCGACCCAATTCCTCCCTTCATACACAAAATATTTCCCGTGCACTTTCTAACACTTGGACCACCTACCTGTTTGTATTCAGGTGGAAATGTCAACATTTAAAAACAAACTGCTAGCTTTACATATTTCTCGTAAAGCTATTTCACATCCACCTACTCATTCTTATTATTTTCTTCTGGGCATCAGTGCATTACTAAAGTAAAATATAATTATGTCTTTGTATACAGCTTTAATTTACGTTTTCAAAAAGAAAATAATAATGATAATAATGATTATTATTTCATTTATTCGCCACCAAGGTCCATTCGTACATACAAAATGTGTTATAAAAATAGTTTACAGGACGTGTGGGGATGTACAAATAGAGTTATATAAAGACGGGGTGGGGTACGAAACGTAATAAAATATATGAATTCATATTAAAAATTTAGTGAAAATACATTTATATATGTATATATACAAACACAGGAAAAACAAATAAAGTTAACCCACCAATACAGGGGTATGAGAAGAAGCTACCTAAGCTGGATCAGGACACTTTTCGACCCAGACCACCTTCAGCTCCTGGTACAGTAACCTGGTACTTCTGAAAGTATCCTTGGAGTATATTCGATGGTAAACTAGGTGAGAATTCTCCCACGTTCTCTTGGTAGCTTGACTTTAGATATTGATAGACTGCTTGTGTTGTCTTCCCCAACAGTCTATCATTGAAGTTTTCAACACAATCGTACGCTATCTCCACCTCGATCATCACATTGTTCCCTTTTTCTAGGACGTTTAGCACGCCTGCCAGACGCTCACTGGCGATTTGATTATAAGAACTGTGAAGCTTATGCAGCTCCAGTAGGGTGCCCCTCTCCTTGCGTATTGCTTGATTTTAGTTTGGGCTCGTTCCATTTTCCTGTGTCGTCTTCCTTTTTTGCTGTCCTCGATACTTTCCCCACTTCTTCAGCCACTATTTACTACATATCGTCGCAAAACAATGGGGTGGTAGTTCGGGTTGTGGCCTCCAGTCAGCTCTGTCCGGAGTAGAACACTCCTCGACTTATTGGTGTTCTATCTGGTCGTGGACTCCTGACACTCAAGACAATGTGATTCCCTTAGAGTTGCGACCCATGATGCTCCCCATAAAGCTTCTGAGATCTGCTGGTGTTATTGCTATCTTTGCTGTTGGTCGCTGTCCTCTTTTCTCTTTTCTGTCTCCTCATTCTTTGGGCAGAAAGCCCTCAAGTAGCTCGTACACCCACACATGTAACATGAATATTCTGCCCACCACCATCAGACTGATTGCCTCTGTTGCTGCACCTACATTGGGGTCCAACACAGGAATAGCCTTGTTGTCTTCTGGGGTCATCAGGGACTCTATGTCCATGTAGGCCCCAGCCGACCACGTTTTGTTGCATGTTACCTAGACAATCAGCACGTGCCCGTATTGCGCTGCAAAGGTGACGACTAGGCAAGGGTCAATGTCCGTACTAATTTCCCGGGCTGTAGATGTTGTATTTTCGTTTCCCCGTATTGGCAGAATCGTTAGAGCAACGGACAAAATGCCTTATGGTATTTGTTCCAACGTTCTGAATTGAAATCCTGCCGAGGCCAACTTCACTTTCCATCCTTCCGGAGTCGATAAAGAAAGTGCCAGTCAAGTACTGAGGTCAATTAAATCGACTGTACTCCTCCCCCCAAAACCCTCAAATATTTCTGGCCTTGTGCCAATGTAAGAAATCTTGTGGCAAATATAGTACTACTACTACTACTACTACTACTACTACTACTACTACTACTACTACTACTACTACTACTACTACTACTACT
>JAOPJM010318889.1:0-11854 GCA_027124095.1 Muusoctopus leioderma | reverse complement strand
TATGCTTTCGGTACACCCCCCTCCACTACTAATTCGGTCGCCTAGGTAGCAGAAACTATCGACTACTTCCAGTGGGCCGCCTGGGCACTTTAGAAATAGCCATGAAAGATTCTCAGGCCTATGACTCTGCTCTTCAAGTAGAAAATCATGCAGTAGCCTCTGTGGAAGTGGCCAAAGAAGAATGTTTGAATTCTGAAACAAATCAGACCTCTAAAAGTGCTTCCACTTGTGCAGCTGCACCTTGTCAGGTTCAAAGGTGTTATTTCTGCAGCTATTGTCTGCAACATGATCACACTCAATGTCCAGCTTGTGATACTACTTATCTCAATGAGAGAAAAAGGGGTACTTTTCAAAGGTTTGTAGATCTTCAAAAGAATCAGTGAGCATTTTTATTCTGTCTGTGACATTTGCCTATATACCTTCTGCATTAAAAGACTATCAATGACTTTGTAGTTCATGGAATTTCTCTAAAAGGGCTTGTTAACATGGATAGTTCTGAAAATTTCATCTCTGAATCAGTTGTGTGTAACCTAAGGTTGCTGACTAAAAACTATAAGGGTATGATATTGATGGCTTCAGTTAATTTGACTACACCAATCGACAAATATTATAAACAAGAATTAAAGGTAAAAGATGGCAGTCTTTTATCTTTAATTCTTGTTTATAATATTGTCTTGTACTACCTGACTGCTGTACAGACGTTATTCTTAGTATTCCTTTTCTGAGTAAATAGTCATCTGTTAAAGTAGAATTCTATGGCCCTCAATTGGACTTGGAGGTTTGCTCTCTGGCCTTGCTAAAAACTGATACGCCCAGAATCTTCTCTAATCAGTCGCTAAATTTTAAACCTGCAATTAGGAAATCCCATAAGTTAAAACCATCTGATGCCAAGTTTATCCGATGGGAAGTGAATAGAATGCTCAGAGAAGATATCATCAAACAAAGTGACCCCCCCCCTGGTGAGCACTAGTACATGTTGTTAATGGTAACAACAAAAGTGGGGTGAAACTATTAATAAATTCACCTACTTAGACGCTTACCTCTGCCCATCTTAGACGACTTAGCTAATAAAATATCTTTTTACAGGTATTTAGTACTATCAACTTACATAGCATGTATGACTGTGTTGCATTGCATTCTGATGATAAAGAATGCAATGCAACAGCAGTTGTTCAACTATCTCCTATCCTATACTGTGGACATCTATCTTAACTCACCCTATCCTATACTGTGGACATCTATCTTAACTCACCTCTCTCTCAATAACTTGGCATCACTAGTGCAGAAGCTGAATCATTTTCTATTCTAAACTGTTCACACCTGTTAGTATCTTCACCACTCATATCTGTGACGATTACACCGACTCTCCAAACACTCTTGACCTCTCTCTCACCTTCAAAAACAACCTTTACCCATGCATCACTATCTTTACCTCCATCAGATAGCATGACCACTGCCTGATCAAGGCAACCTTTCTCACATCTTCCTACTGCACAAGACCTGCACTCCTGAACTCTCTGGTTCTTCAAGTCAGCTAGCTGGTCAGACCTCTACCAGTTCTTCGCTGACTATTGGCAGTAAATGTGCATCACCTCTGATCCATTTGGGAGAGTTAAATGGATGACTGATACCAGCCACCAAAGTCCACACCTCAAAATATCAAAATATGTAAAAAACACCACATTTGCTGCCTATCTTGCTTCTAATTCCACACAGCAACACACAAGTTAAACAAAAACCTCAAACGGTGTACTCTAAACCTAGTTCCTATCTTCACCAAACTCTTCAATCTTTCTGCTGTTACAGGATTCTACCTAATCTATAGAAACAAAAGGGTAATCTCTGTGACTCTGACAACTAACTACCAATTGCCCTCTCACCCAATATATCAAAGATCATGAAAACAGTCATAAACAATCAAGTCCTGTATTACCTTGAGTCTCTCTTTCTTTTAAGTGATCACCAGTATGGTTTCTATAGACACAAATCTACCAGAGATTTACTCTCTTATATCATATACCAGTGATCTCTCACCTTTGAAAACTTCAGCAAAAGCAATGTTGTTGCTCTTGATATCAGTTAAACCTTCCACCACGTCTACCATGAGAGCCTCCAAGTAAAATTGCCCATCGTTGTTTCTCATCCCTTGGATCAGAAGCTTCCTGTCAGATTACACCATTGCAGCATGCATTAATGCACAGTCTATTAACTCTGGTATACCCCACATTTTGGTTATGTCTCCCATTACCTACCTATTGTTACACCTATGCAGATGATAAAACCCTTCACTTCTCCTTAACTTTCTGTACACAAGTGTCAGCCAGATGCAATCGAAAACATCTCCTACCAAAATTGCAGTTCCTCTATTAACATTGAAAACATCCTACAATGGGGACATGACCACCTAATCTCCTTCAACAGTACCAACACACAACAAATACTATACTTACTAAGGAAATAGTCTTGCACTACACCTCTACCTCTCTTTAAATAGCACAGAAATAAATTTCTTTAAGTCACTATAAATGTTAAGAAACATTTTTTTATGTATTGATGTAATTAGATCTAACTGATCGGCCATTTATCACAATTGATAACACAACATATGAATAGAGATGTAGCTCATTTAAGAGAATAATTCCAGCAAATACTACAATGGAAAACAGAGTTAAAAGAAAAGCTGATTAAACAAAATATCTCTGATCCCTTTTAGACATTCTCCAATAAAAATATTTTTTCAATATAACAAAGTTAACATATTTGAAAAATAAATCATACTTAAATTGAGGAAAACATAGTGTTAAAATTGGTACTTTGTTGATAAAATAAATAAAATTAACTTTTAAACTGAACTGAATTGAAGTAGTATCTTTTACAACACTTTTTACAATTTATAGTAAGGAAGAGCTGTGCAGTATTTAATTATTTCTCTTTATATTTCTACCATTATTGTCTGTATCTTTCATCCCTCTGATGTCAATAAAATAAGAACCAATCATATATTGGGTTGCTTGAATTGACTCACTACTTGTGCCAATGTGAGAAACCAGTATTTATATTAAAGAGATATACGATAAATATATAATAAAATCTATTTATAAAATCAAAATATAAAATAAAATATTATCAAGGAGATACATCTATGAGTGAATTAGGCTTCAAAATTATTGTGGAAAATGTTTTTTATAACATGAAATCGAATACCTCAAAATAATCGTTATTCATAACTATGTTTACATACATAAAATGGCTTATTTAAGGTAACAACCATTTATTGTTCAACATACATTGTACAATTGAAAAGAAATAGTTAAGATTACTTTCTAAATGTAATATTAACTAAAACCTCCAAGTAAAATGTAATATATTTCTATATTTTGGCAAGAAAGCAAAAATTGAAAGCTATTGAATTAAAACTTACTTATCTATGACAGGCATATAAAGTGGCATTTCAACATCATTTGGAAGATAATTGTGTTGGCTATCCTTATCCATAACATGCAATCTCATAAGCATTTTTCGCTTATTAATACTCTAAAAAAGAAAACAACATACATTGTTTAAAATTTCTTTTTTTTTAAAATTAAATCAGAGAAGGGGCAATGCCCATGAATTTGCAGGCACTACCTGGTGAGATCAATGAAGTCGTGGTTCAGTTTGAACTTCTGATGTCTGTTGAGAAAATATGGGCAGGGTGGGAATTCTAGAAGACTGCAACTATGAGAAGAAATAATTGGGAACTTGTTTAGTGCAGGAGGAGGGGGGGGGGGCAGTAGAAATGATAAGAAGAGTGGTAGGTGTATGACTTTCTTCTGAATGCAGTCTAGGATCTGTGTGTGTATGTGAGTGAATGTGTGTATGTGAGTGAATGTGTATATGTGAGTGAATGTGTGTATGTGTGTGTGCATAAGCATGTGTCTATGCATGTGTATTTGGATGTGTTTGTGTGTTTGTAGCAGCAGCAGCAGCAGCAGCAGCAGCACTGTCCCAGTATGTGAACAGTACTTCAATGTGGGTCTTACTTGACCTTAGTAGAATATTAGCAGCTGATAAAGACTGAAGTATTTTCTGGACCTGTGATCTAATGTACTCATCAGTGGATAATGGATAAAGGGATAATGGATAACAGCTGAAAGTTTTGAATAGCATCTGACATCAAAAGCCAGTCATATATCCAATGATGTCAAGTTGGCATTAATCATATATCAGGAGTGTGTTCCTCAAAGTTCATGAGAATGAATTTGAGAATTTTGCAGCATGTGTTTAATCCATGAAGAATTTAAAGTTAATATTGGATATACATGGTTTTGTCCTAAGCCTCTTCTCTTTCACACATGATATTCCATTACACTTTAACTGTGAACTTTCAGATTCAGTACTGATGTGATGAATAACTTTAAAAGACAAAATAGATACTGAAGAAGTTTGAAAGGTACAAGATAGTTCCATTGCAGAATGTATTGATGGGACTCTCTTCAATGCAAACTGTTAACTCTGGTGTACTCTAAGGTTCGGTTATATCTACCACATTTTTCCTTCCAAATTACTGATCCTTCTAACTACACACTCATATGCAGATGATACCACCCTCCAGTATTGCTTAACTTTCTGCACACAAATGTCATGTACATGCAATCTAGACATGAACAGACAACGACAACATCGTCGAATGGTGACATGACAACCTTATAATCACTGCACATTTCAAGAAAATAGTTTTGCATCACACGCTTTTTACTCATGGACAACACACGATTAAATCCCTAAATGATAAACCTCGCAATCTCTGATGTTCCATCATAGCATCCTCACATAAATAATTGTCAAAACTGCATCTCAATGACTAAGCTTTCTCATTAGGGCCAGAAAGTTTAGGTCTGATCACTTTCTGGCTCTCTTCAAGGCTCAAGTAAGACTCACTTTTGAGCACTCTTCACATATCTGAGACAATGCTGCTACTACACACAGAAATCCTTGTCTGCATAAAAAAAGCAGCTATTCGTCTGATTGGTGAAAACTCACTCACCAACACACTACAACCACTAGCTCACAGGTGTACTGTTTCGTCGTTCTGCCTCTTCTACTATACTACAACAGCTTCTATGCTTCTGAACTAGCTGCGTTCCACCTCCATTCCGGCTCACCGAATGCACTCACCTCTCCTCTCATCATCCCTCCTGTGTCTCACTCTCTAGACCCTGCACTAAATACTTTACCCAAAGCTGCAACCATCTGGAATTCCTTCCCCTTATACATTTTGCATGCCGCTATCAACCTACAAATGTTCAAACTGAACATTAATCACATAGGTCTTACCATATCAGTGCAAGAACAGACACAACAGTAAAGATCAAGGACACTACTCTTCTTCCTCTGACTAACACTTTATCTTATAGGTAAGTAAGAGAAATTCTTATAGGTAAGTAAGAGAAATTCTCCCTTCCACTAGTCAAGATCAAACTCAAGACTTCCTTTCTTCGATTATGATAGATGAAGTAAAATTTTCAGTCACAGCAAACTCAAGATATCAAAAATTTAGAGAACTCCCGTTGTCACTATAAATTGAAGAAGACTTGCTAAAGTCTGCAAGTATCAAAATCTATTTATATATGCATGTGAATAAATGATGTAAAACCAACTCTATTGCCTTATAACACCTTGAGAAAAGTTATGATTATAAATGTAATAGGAGAGCCAAAGCAAAGTTCTTTAAACAGTTGAAACCTACCCAACAACTTTCTTTTGGAAATTTAAGTATACAATATAGATCCTATATGACCTGGCAAATAACAGATAACATTTGGCAGCATTCAGAGTACTCCACAGAATTTGTTGCATTCCATTATCTCATGCCTTCTTTTTCTCTTGGTTTTGACTGAGCCCACCCTATAAGCAAATGCAGATTTATGAGATGCATATCTGGTGTCAAACAGCATTATACTCAACAATGTTCATGTTTCCCTGCACATAAAGATAGAACATTATGAATGACATCATATTTCATTCTGAAAGGGAAAATATTACATACCTCATGATCAACCACTGATACAACATTCAACAAAAATAATGAAAAATAACCAAGATATAAACCCTATTAATCCTCCTTCTACAAAGAAAAAGTTAATCAACCCTAACTTCTCCCTTGTAAATTCTTACTGTAGCTAGACTTGACAAGTAAAGCAAATAGCTATGAAACTTTGTCTCACCAACACTTACAGTCTTAAATCCCACCTATCGTTCCCTTCTAAGGCAAAACTCTTAACATCCTCCTACCATTTTCTTCCCTACCTCAACTGCCTTTCATCACAATATTTTTTCCAAAGATTAATCTTTGTGCTTATATGAAACAAAAGTAGCTAAGTATTCTGGTTGAAAGTATTCTTCCCTAATGTCTCTACTGACTCAGTTATTTTCCTAAACATATCACTCCTCAACTCTTCAACTACCTTGAATTGAGAGATCTGGAAAAATCCCCTCACTCTTTGAAATAGCTTGTCCAATTGAAGTACCTTTTGACTCATATACTACACATACACACATACATATTGAGATTGACTGATCCCCACAAATAGCAAATACAGATTTATGAATTGCCTATCCAGTGGCAGACAGCAATATATTCAACATTGTTGATATTCTCATGTATATGAAGCCAAACATATATATATTTTAATCCATACTGTAGTCTTTAGACCAATTCATAACATCGGCTGCTCAAAAATATCTTAAAAATACAATATTTTAATGGCTCTACTACATCTATGAGTTTGTTAAAACACTGTCCAACCTATACTACCAATTCTACTATTAAATTTCCCACCATATATAAACTATATTCTTTGTAGTTTTCTATAAACTGCTTATATTACCTTCAGTTACTTTCTCTCCTCGGTGAACAAAACCAGATCCAATGGATACTTCTACATTATATACCAGTTGTTTCTGGGCTTTGACAATATCAACAAAACCTTTCACTTTATCTGGCATGAGAATTTCCTCATAAACTATCTGCCACTAATTAGTTGAATCAAAAGCTTGCTGTCAGCTTACTCTGTCATTTGTTGACATATCTCTTTCAGACCCCCCCCCCCCCGACTCTATCAACTCAGATGCTCAATTATTTCTTTGTACTTTTTTCATTATATCAATGATTTATTTACAGTCACAACCAAATCATATTTTTTATGTACATTCTTCATTCAACTTCCACAAATAGGCGTCAACCACACATATACCCTCATTCCACACATAGGCGTCAACCACACATATACCCTCATTCCACACATAGGCGTCAACCACACATATACACGCATTCCACACATAGGTGTCAACCATATATACCCTCAACATCATAATAAACATACATGTCTCTTGTGAATGAGCATGCACAAAAGAGACTTGACAACTTAGTCTATTTTAACAGCACAAAAACTATGGCACTACACATCTTAAGGAAAAAAAACAGATTACTGAGTTCCCCCTACCTACTTCTGAACATATCTAAAAATAAAAACAATAACACACCTTACAAACACTCAGCCTAAAAATATCCACCAACCACTCATGACCCTCCCTATATACTCCCCATAACAGTCTTCTGAAACTGCCCTATGTCCATATTTTACATTAAACAGTTCAAACTGAACATTAACCACACTAACTTTAACCAGTTATCCTGATCTCTCAGTCTAAGAGGGTTTGAAAACAAAGTTGAGCACTGTCCCTCCTCTTCAGACTAATAAATTAAAAAATGTTTAGTAATTAGACTTCTTTGTATCTATAAAATGAATGTGGGTTCAAGTAAATAGTCCCCAGCAAAATAAACATTTAAAGGCAACAATAGACATGAACTTACATGATTTGATAAATTTTCTTTCAAGGATGGTCCCAAGCTCTGCAATATCCTGTTTTGTAAATCTGGATAACTGATATCTCGAAGAACAGAAATGATTTGAGGGCAACAGAACCTGATGCTGAAAGTAATATAAAACTTCAAGAATTTAATGTTATGCTTTAGATACTTGATTGTTAAACATTTGTTTTGAAGAATAATTACATCGAAACAAACATTAATTTTAATATTTGATTTTAGTTTTCAACAATTATAAAATGCTTAACAAAAAAGTGTTTCTGCATAGGTGCACGTATGAACATTTCATAATTAAAAACAGCAATCTCTGAGAGAGGGGGAGGGATAAAAAAACAAGGAGAGAAGGAGAGAGAGTGGTTATTCTTAAAATCATTGCAACCAAGTATGACACCTTGATTAATGGATATAAAATTAAAGAAGTTATTAAATGTTCAAATAGATGGTACCATAATACATGAACTCCTTACAGATGATAGTCAGGAAGCTTTGTTATTTTTCATAGAAATTTATTTAATTTTAAATTCATTTTGCAGAACATGGTTAGGAACATGAGTTAAAGGTTTTTTTAAATTATCTTTCAAATTTATTTTGTTTTGCTTTATTTTATCATTAGCTAGCAAAATGTTATCATTATTTTATCATTATGCTTCAGAGCCAAGAGATAATTAAGAATTTGAATGGTTCCAAGAAAAAAAATAGTTGATTTCTCAATATTAAGAGAATGAATATATTTTTTTTTATGTCTGAAATTTTGTATATCTGTATGGTGTTGAAAATAATTCCCCCCCCCAAAAAAAAATTATGTGAGATACATTCACAATGACTTTAAAATCTTTTTTTAAAATAATCATTCTTTGTAATACTTTTCATTAAAAAACACACCCATAATATTTTATAGATTTTAAAGAAAATAATCTGGATTATACTTTAATGATTCGTACTCCAACATTTACTCAGTGGCAAGTAGGTCATGTTAATTTCTGTTTTTTCACCATTTTGAAAATATTTTAATATATATGTGTACAAAAATTCCAAGACAGAAAAGTACGAGGATTAGAAAAAGAATATAAACAGGCAAAGGGTTGAGCAAAGTAATTTCAGCTTTACACATACAGTCTGGTATTTAGTTGAATCATAATCCATTATAATTTCTACTCATACTGCCAAAAACTAACATGAGTGCTACATTTGATGAAACTTTACCATATTCAAAATCCATATAGATAACATGTGTTAACAATTATGCAAAAAAAACAGTGCCATACTGTTTGAAAACTTTCTTTATTATCCTAAAGAAAATAATTGAAGAATTTATAAAAAGAAGTTGTGAAGTTGAATAGTATCCAAATGGTAATGTGGGTTATGATTAATTAACTCTTAGCACTTTAGCAGATTTTATTATCATTTAACATTCTTTTGTATATTCACTGAAGGAATGCTCAATGGAAAATGTTCATGAATTGTTCAACCATATCATTATTTAAAAGATGTTACAAAGAAAAGTTGTGGAAAATATTGTGAAGTTAGCAAAGTGGTTGGAACTGTGAGTTGCACTTAACTGTCTAAGATGAAACTCTTAGGAGCCCAAATAGATTTAAAAGCTGTAATATGAAGATTATTGTGTGCCAAATGTTATACAGTGGAAATACTTTGAGATATTTAGAATGTACATTCGTAACATCTAGACCACTAGTGACATTAAAATCAATGTATATCCTAAGTTATACAGTGCCTTTGAAGGATATTTTGCTGCAAGTGCACAACTTAAACAACTTTTGGCTAATTGCATGATATACTTGTCTATTTGAGGCTTAACCGAGAAAACATTGTCTTTCATATACTTAGAGTAAGTCTTCAAAATGTGATCTATTTAGCTACATGACATTGCTATTTGTAATTGATTTGACACTACTCTATTTTAATACCTTCAACTAACAATAGAAAGGAAGATACTATGGTGTCTCTAATGATCTTCAAAACACTACTTTTGACAGTAATAATAATAATGCTTGAATTGGTGTGAGCAAATGAGATGTGAGAGATCTCATAGCTAAATAAAGTTTCAAGATATTGCCCTTCATAACCAAGGTAAAATAATATATTTGTGAAAACTAGCAGAGTTGACATTGATATTTTTAAGATGAAAAAAAAACACACACACACATTATGTCCTGTGATGTTGTGATGTAACATCAGCTACCATAGACTACAAGTTGGCATTGTGGATGAAGTTGGAGCTTTACTGACTTCCTGACAAAAGGCATATTTGTGAGTAACACCATTTTGTGTTTTAGTTGGAAACTTATTTAGAAGACTTAAATATGATGCCTAGTTAAAAAAGAAAGCATTGAAATGATTTGTGAGACTTAGGAACAACTGGAGAGTGCTACAAAAGTATTAGGTGAAAAACAATTTGTTAACTACAATAATTGTTAAAGTGAAAGTGAAAAACCATGCTCATCAGTAATAAATCTAACACTTTTTGTGAACTGGATAAAACCATATTTATTAACATAAATGGAAACTAAAATACTTTATCCATTATAGTATGTTCAAGTGAATGAAGATCACATTTGCAAGAACAATATCAGAGTGCACACACACACTATATTCATAAACAACTTACAGAATGAAACAAGAGTGAAAATGTAAGAGTTGGAGACCTTGACTACACTTGGGTATGAGACTAGTTGGGTGAATTGAATTCAGCACTGCAAACCAATAAAAACTCATCAATTGTACAGTTCTTATAGTAGTGGACTATATTAGCCTGTGGTACCTACTAGGTATACTGGACTATTGATAGCTAAGTGTCTTGGCCATAGACACAAATTGTTGGCCTCCAGCTGGCTGTCCAGTCAATCAACTCAGCCATCTGTGGCTCTGCAAAACAAGAATACTGAAACTAAAAGATCATTTATACATGAAAGGAGCACAGTTCATGCTTCTGTTGTAACACTCATAGCCCTTGAGTCCAATCTTGTAGAAACAACTAGAAACATGAACAAGACACCAGTATTATATAATAACAAAAGTACCAACACTATGGTTATGAATAAATATGCACATAAAAATCACATACGATATGTTTAATAAACATATATTTAGTCTCGCATATACATATTTATTCATAGCCACGTTGTGTTAGTACTTTTGTTATTATATAATACTTGTTTCTAACATAACCACAAGACCAACAACCCAGTACTTGACTGGTACTTTATTTTATCAACCCCAGAAGGATGAAAGGCAAAGTTGACCTTAGCGGAATTTGAACTCAGAGCACGGCGAGCCGAAACGAATACTGCAAGGCATTCTGTCCGACGCACTAATGACTCTGCCAATTGTTATTATATAATACAGGCCATCAACATTGTACCAATATGTAAATTTATTTACACTAGTAATAGTTTGTTTATTCTATTCATAAGAAGATCTATTCTTTTATTCATAAGAAGATCTATTCTTCAGAAGATAGATGGCGATGTATGCAATCTCTGAGAAATCTTTAATGAAAGACGAAACTAGTCAGATTGATCCTCACTTCTAGCTGCTGAAGCTTCTGTGGTTAATCCACAGGCTATATTTTCACAGTGAGACTAAATATTTGTTTATTTAACATATCGTACATGACTTCCATATACATATTTATTTCCAACACTATTTTAAAAAAACATAATCCCAAAGAATTTAGGCTATTGTGCACAATTTAGTTCACCTATCTCTGCTGTGGTTATCACTAAAACCTTTTGGATAGCAAAATAAAAACATGGCCTCACTGCTAAACTAGCTGCATACAGAGATAGGGGAAAAAAACCTACAAATAGTAAATTTAAGTTTTAAAACAAGTTTGAAACTTTAGTTTCTAAAGAAATTATCACATTTCATAACATACATTGAATATTCAAAATCATCATCATCATCATCATCGTTTTACGTCCGTTTTCCATGCTGGCATGGGTTGGACGGGTGATTTCGGCCCGC
>JAOPJM010318582.1:0-11856 GCA_027124095.1 Muusoctopus leioderma | reverse complement strand
AAACAGCACTGTGGCACTCTAGCATGCAGACACACACACATACACACAAACAGCACTGTGGCACTCTAGCATGCAGAGGAGAAACTGTTGTCCTGTGTTGCCGTCATGTATGTCTTTTGTTCTTTAGGTTTTTTGCTAGCTTCACTATTTCCGGTGCACGTCAACATGGCGGTGATGACGGTGACAACGGTGACAACGATGACAATGAAAGACGACGACAACAACAACGACGAAGGCAAGAAGAACAATAAGAACAACAGCAGCCGTCATCATCACCACAACCATCATCACCAACACCAACACCACAACCACCATCATCATCAACACCAACAACACTACAACCACCATTATCATCACCACCACCACCACCAATAACACCGCCACCAACAACACCACAACGACCATCATCATCATCACCACCAACACCACCACCGCCATCATCATCATGTATGTGTGAGAATATGTGCGTATGTGTGTGTGAGAATGTGTGTGTGTGTGTGTGTGTGTGTAAAGTGTTCATATTTATATTAAAAAACCCCCATCATAATTTTATGTAAAAACTTTTGTTAAGTTATGTTCCAAACACTATCTTAATAATGAAAAATTTAGTTATTTTACTAAATCCCACAAAATTAATTGAAAGACATAAGTAATGTGTTTCCTCAGAAATATGGTAACAAAAGGGTTAAACTGAGTCTGACTTGATCACTGACAGAAAACATAGATGGCAGTTATTTTAGGACACAGGTTCAAATCAAGGAGCCAGCTAAGCCTGTAAGGTAAATTACGAATATAGCTCTGATAACCAGTATCTACTTTATTAATCTGGGGACACAGAATAGTTGTGTCAACAGATGAATGGTAGTTGTTTAGGACACAGGTTCAAATCAAGGAGCCAGCTAAACCTGTAAGGTAAATTACGAATATAGCTCTGATAACCAGTATCTACTTTATTAATCTGAGGACACTGAATAGTTGTGTCAACAGATGAATGGTAGTTGTTTAGGGCAACATTACTCAAAGTGGGTTCTGTGAAAAACTTCTGGGGTTCTGCAATTATAAGGTGACTCTTAATGAAAATTAATGAAATTTTATTTTATAAAAAAAAATGGTATTCATGATTTTCAAATAAATTCACTCTCTAAAGCAATTTTTGTTTCATTTAATGTCTTATTCAAATTAGGGTGGCTGGCGTTGTCGGTAAAATATAGGTATGGGTACCATTATTTTTGGGAAAATTGTATGAGGGTTTCGTGACAAAATAAGTTTGAAAACCACTGGTTTAGGGCACAGGGTGAAATGAAGGAACCAGCCGAGCCTGCAAGAATATGTAGAAGTCTTCTTGACCAAGTGCTTGACCAGGCAATGTAGTGTCAGAAATGGTAGCGTACCAGACTTAAGAGTAAATACTTAATTTTCTATCTCAACATTCCAAGTTCAAATCTTGCCACGGTTGAATTTCTCTTTAATCTCTTTGGCAGTGACTAAAATATATACCAGTGATATACTGATGTTAAGTTTTAACTCTTAACATCCTGCTGAAAATTTTCTATGTCCATTAATGATTAAGCAGAAAATGCCTAAAAATAGGTATTTTGCAGCTTATTTGTTATGAAATTTACAGGTAAGGAACGCAGGTGCTTGAGGTGTTTTCACACAAAATGCCTCACTTTCACCATATACATATATAGTTCAATAATTCATATCAATTTGATGATGCGGTACTGTGTGGAACTGTACGACATGCGTATAAGCGTGTAAATGGTCTCACTGTGAGATATTTCTCTGTGATTCATTAGCCACTGTGAGATTACATGTATGTCTTTCAATGTTTTGTAAATAAAAGTGGGCGCTTTTTCGGTATTACCCCGCATTAGCAGACGAATCGAAAACCTTTCTTTCATTGGTCCTTTCACATGACCAGTGTAATATTTTTGCAAATACAGTATTATCATTTTATATTAAATTTTTATAATTATCATTAAACCATTCAGTGGAACAGTAAAAAATGTTATTAGTAAAAAAGCTGTCATTTTTTATAGCACAAGTGGCAATGTACTTTATATACCATTGTAACCCATCATTTTTTGCAGGCGGATGACACTATCACATTTACGAATTATTGGAAATATTTTTCTGTTAAATAAAAAGCGCAAAGTCTTTAGATGAGAAATTTATCAATGGTTTTCCCGTTGTTTTAATGCGTATTTTCTATCATTAATAAAACTGTCGGCATTTTTGACGACACGGGTACGCTAGTATATAAATAAATACCTTCATTTCATTGAGCTGACATGTCATCCGTAACATATAGATTAGCCTCGTATGTTTCTGTCATCAAATGTTATGAATATTCCTGAACATTCGCAATATACTCCATCAAATTTTCTACGTGTTGTCTAACACAGGACTCATTTAGTTTGGGCGTTATTTCTATCTAGCATCCAAATTGTAAATCCAGATGTTACCAATTGGGCGTAAAGACAAGAAGTTTTTATGAAACTGAACACAAAGAAAGTAAGTAAAATAATAATAATTGTTTCTAACATAGGCATAAGCCCAGAAATTTTGGTTGGAAGGGTAAGTCGATTAAATCAACCCAGTGCTTTACTGGTACTTTGTTTATCGACCCCGAAAGGATGAAAGGCAAAGTTCGCCTCGGCGGGATTTGAACTCAGAAGGTAAAGAGTCGGAACAAATACTGCAAGGAGTTTTGTCTGACGCTCTACTGATTCAGCTAATAACAATAATAATGAAAAAGCCGAAATATGAAGAAAATGCATGTCACAAATTATATATATAAACACCATGTGTTCAGGGAACAAATTAACAGTATAAATTGAATTTATATTTGTTGAACACTAACCTAAGGTAGAAGGAAGAGCACTTATTGCTTTATTGTTTTTGATTGGTTTCAGTCATTGGACAGCAACCATGCTTTGACACCAGTTTCAAGGGTTTTAGTCGATTATATTGACCCCAGTAATTTGCGTGTTACTTATTTTATTGACCTTGAAAAAAAGACAAAAGGCAAAGTCGGCCGGCTATAAATAAAACTCCGAATCAAATACTGGGATCGATTTAATCGACTGTTCCGTACTCCAAAGTTTGTCACCTTGTGCCAATATTAGAAATCATTACTAGGCTGGTGGGACTGCAGAATCGGTAGAGAGACGGACAAAATACCTTGTGAGGTTTTGTTAAGTCCTTTTATATTCTGAGTTCAAAACCCACCGATAAAATAAAGTACCAGGGTCAACTTCATCGACTATTTCCATCCCCCTCCTAAATAGTCCGTGTTTTGTCCATCTGTTAGAATTCATTATTATTAGCGCGTAGGACAGAATACCTTACAATACTCGTTCTGGCTCACTGCGCTCTGAGTTTAAATCCCGCCGAGGTCAGCTTTGCTTTTCATCCTTCTGGGGTCGATAAAATAAAGTACCAGTCAAGTACTGGGGTTGTTGGCATTGTGCCTATGGTAGAAACACTTATTATTATCATTATGGCCGTGCAATTATAGAAATGGTAGAGTGCTTATTTAATGTTCATTTACGTTCTGAATTCAAATCCCACCGAGGTCAACTTTGCCGTTCATCCTTTCGGGGTCGATAAAATACAGCACCAGTCAATTACTGGGGTCAACTTAACCGTCTAACCTCTACTCTCAAATTTGTGGACTTGTGCCTCTTTTAGGAATCATTATCATCATTATTAATGCTGTACAATGAGAGACACGGTAGAGTGTTACCTTAAAGTTCACGTTCTGAGTTCAAATGCCACCAGGGTCGACGTTGGCTTTCCTCACACAAGAGCCAATGAAATATGTATTAAATTAATGTAGTCATCAAATACATGTACTAATAGAAGTCATTATTTTTTGGCTGTGGTTTTCGTTGAAGATTTGGGTCTCTGGGTTAGCTTGCACCATTTTCTTTTGCAATGATGTTCGTAAATTGCCCAGTTATGTTTCCTGCGTTTAAATAAACTTTTTAGTACAGGACTGCAAAACACATTGCAAGTAAGTGGTGTTAACGGCTTCACTTTGAATAGGAAAGAAGATCCGCCTATTTATGAACGATAGAATGTGATGTAAAAGGAAATTTTAAACAATAGTTTATACAAATGATATGCTATGATATACATAAGATATTCAAATATGCCTACTTAGCGACAACCAGCCATATAGATTGATATTCAATAATAGAGAGGTATGTATAAGATAATATAAAAGGATGTAGCAGCCTTATATGACCGAGATTAATTCCTCTTAGTGCAACAAAAATACAGATAACACAAGAGGCGACACAATAGCCTCATATAACTAAACTCTTTTTACATCCCCCAAACCCGACATCATCACAGACACGTACCTCCTTTCCAGATATCACGTTCTGCTCCACAACTACACTCAGATACCACACTAATCACAAACCTTAGACAAAGAATACACGACTGCTGCTTCAACACATGGTAATCAATCCCCCAACTGTCTTCAGAACACTTGTTGAACATCACAGCGCACTCACACATTAACAAGCAACATTAACAAGCAACATTAACAATTTACAAAAACGCACAGTAGAACCACTTCCACCAAGTGACATAATTACAGTCTTCGTAACTCAACTGTACCACAATCAGCAACATAGATACTGTAATACGTACATTCAACAAAATAATTATAGAAGCTTCTGTAAAATATATCCCATAGGGCAATTTAAAATATAACCCAAATCACACAACTGTAATAGCAAACTTGATAAAAATCTGGGACAACTTGCCATCATCTCATATAACAGGAATAACACGATATCACACGCCACAATGAAAACGTCAAGCAACAAACATTTATCAAACAGTTTTCAAACATCAGTCACCAAAAATCACAAAAACATGAAAAAAACCCCACAAAATGCAGATATATACTTTCCGCCTGAACGCTGACCTTGATTGTGTCCTTCCACCAGGCAGCCGGAAAGCAATAGCGAAATCCCAAAAGACAAACGCCTCATGGCTTGATGAAATCACGAACATATAGGTAAAACACATATGACCTGAATAAATTATTGCCCACACAAGCATATTCAACTACTCAAAACAATATTGCAAATATCACCAGAATTTGGAAACTACAAAATCACAGCAAATCTAACAAAATCTCAACCAAAACAGCATCACACGGACGTATCACACTTCTATGCACAGTTTCAAAAAGCAAAGAAAGATTTATCCTTGGCATCAACTACCCACACATTCCCTTTTCCAACTCGTAAGATGGATTCAGACCACTACTCTCAAATACCAGACAACTCACAAACCTTATACAAAGAATACGTGACTGCTACTTTAACAGAAAATGAATGAAAATAAATCACTACACGTACCATTATAACTACCATCGACACCAGCAAAGCTTTTGACTCCATTCCCCGTTATCCACTTATAAACAAAATACAATAAGGGAGCCTCTAGGTAGTCGCTCATCCTGCTGGAAATAGCAACCATACTATTTTGAAAATGGATAGATACATTGGATGATGTAGTCCTGGATACTCAGTGGCCGAGAGAAGCAGGGGGTGGTCATAGCTGAAATGCCTTTGATCATAGGTCTGCTCAGTTAGAGCTACCCTTGGTCTAAACAATAAGAACCACCTCTCTTTTTACGAGCCTTGCGAAAGAACAGCAAATACAAATATTAGGACTTAACTACAACGCATCTAGCATTCGCACCAAACATAGTAGACAGTAGAGAAAGGAAAAGGGTGTAAAACATACTTAGAGTAACATTTCTACCGGGAAAACGTGTAACAGGGCCAACCAAATTCAAACATTTAGCAAAGGAATCAAATAAAAGTAATGGTTTTAAGTAGGTAAATCAGATGCTATATTTCAACGATACTTTATTTGTTAATGTTAAATCATATAGATACTATACGAATTAAAATATTAATCATAAAACAAACAATCTGTGTATTTTATAATGCATAAATCACCTAGACATAAAGCAATCAAGAAAACTGTGTCGAGTGTTTCACAAGAAAAGGAATATCATCCACAGAAGTTTCAGTAAATCCTTTTCGATGCTCATCAGCATAAACGTTTCAAATATTTCAAATATCTAATTAGATAGCATAGAGCGTAATCGAGTTTCTACTATTTTTTATAACTTACTGAACGTGCGTTTGCAACTGACTCAGAGTTAAAAGTTATTTATGAGCTTAGAACAAATTTGAGTATGCAGGTGTGAGTAATGAATATTTATATAAAATACGGAAGAAGCCAAAGAGACACTTCTCACATGACTTTCAAGAAGTGTAGCGTTAACTTGAATTGATATCAAGAGGAATTTGAAATATGTGTACTTCTGATTGTAAGGGTTTGTTTGTTGTAAACTCTTCATTCAAAGTTTTCTAAAGGTGGTCGAAGTTTAGGATAAAAAAACTGCAATTCCTTGTGAATTTCTCGCTCGTCCAAAATGAGACAATTGCAGATGTTTGTCAGCGTTTCTGGTAGCAATCCATCTTCTTTGAGTTCTTCGAAATGGCGTTGGACAAAACATGCTGTGTTTTCTGCAATTTCACAGTTGTTAGAAAATCGTTCACCAATACCTATGGCGATTTGGATGATCACTTGAAAAAACACTTCCACCATGTAACGATCCACTGGATCCTCAATCATTCCATCCTTAATGAGTTCGCCAGGCATTCATTTCTTTTCCGATCTTCTGATTTTCCTGAATTCACATCCTATTCCAAAATCAATTTCCTCATCCTCGAACTTCGTTGATTCAATGAAATTTCTGTTGTTTTAATGATACTTTCTGTTGTTTTAATGATACGTGCATAGTCCAGATTGAAAACCTCTTTAGCATTTTCTACAATGTTCCAGGCACTGAAATAATCTAGGCCTTCAGTTTGCAAATATTCCGAAGTCGATCTCACTGTACCTACCCCTGCAATAGCAACATAAACAAGAAAAGAAAAAGAAATCTAGTTAAATGAGTATCAAAGGCACGTCATTTATCAAGAAGTGAATTGGTCTCTTACGTCAATTTAGCGCACAATTTGAGGGACCTGGCAATCTGAAGCAAGATAGAGATCAACAGATTAAACAATTGAGGCTGTGGTGACTCGACACAGCCAAAAATATGTTCAAGGACTGCGTGTTTATTTCACCAAGGAGTTTCTCCAATCTTCTGCAAGTGTTTCAGTTTGGCTGATCGTACCATCTTCTTTGAAGCAACTTCTGTTCAAACGTTCATTCTCTTCCGTGATTTGGAAAAAAAATCAGTTGACTGTAATAGTCCTATCAAGACTTCGATCGGCAAAATATTTTAGAGCAGATCTGTTGCTGCCAAATTAAGAACATGAGCATAACACCAAAATGTAAACGGATTGCAGAGCTTCTTCTCTTTTATACTTCATCACGATACTGTATTCACCTCTTATGTTAGTAACTCGATCAAACAACGTACCTGTGATGTTCTTCAATTGAAATCAACTACATTCCAGTTAGACTTCAGTTGTTGAAATCCATATCCAGTAGCGTCTCTAATTTCATTCAGAGCCAAAAAACGTTATTTTACAACATCCCCCAAAACAACGCAAAATAATAGTTTTCTGGTCAATCTCTGCTGTGTCTTGAGTGCTATCAATTTGTACAGAATATTTCTGATTGCTAGTTTCGTTAACAGTGCACGACTTCATGATTCGGATCACGGACAAGACATAGTTCACGGTTGTTTTGGATTACATCGATACTAATTTTTCACGCCTTTTTGATTTTTTTGTTTTACTTTACTCATTAGATTCTCCCAATCTTTACAAACCATAGTAACAGTGCTTATGTGGCTAGCAAAAGGTACATCAAATTAGGACAGAAGCAATATAGTTTCTAAAAAGTTACATGATCAATGTTCTAGTTTTCAAAGTTAAGACCTGATTCCTATAGAGTGCGTTTACCTAAAACTTTGATCACAGCTAATATGCGTTTCAGAAATTCAATGATTTCCGTAACCTGCTTCCGCCTCAAATGTACGGCTTCATTTGCAAGTGAAGATTCTATATCTCTTTCCTGTTCGTTATTAAAAAATGCCAGGACTGCGGTATTGCGTGATTTTGCCATCTTGTTAAGGAATTCATTCATGAATATGGTAAAAGTTAGTAAGACCAATTGAAAATGTGGTTTCTGTGAGGAAATAAGGCCTCAGAAATCTTGCAACAAACAGCTTGAACTTCTTTGTTTTCAACTTTTACTGTTAGCCAACTAAGAGATATTGCATTCATAAACCCGTTTTGGATGAAATGGCGGAAAGTTTGCATCTTTGAACGCTGGCTGTATTACTGTAGGACATGCTAGCTGTATTCTTCTGGCAAGGGGTGTAGTTGCAGATAAGGGCATATTTTGGAACATTTCTTGATTTTCTTCTTTCTCTATCTGTGGAACCTCATTAATTGTTTCAAAATGTTCAGTTTCTTCATTTTCTCATTGTGATTCTGCTCTTGCTGTGCTATCTTGATATTTTCAACCTGCGGATTCCCATTCATTTGATGAAGTCTATTTTATGTTTGTAGGTTTTCAGTTTCCTCTATTTCTGCCTTTTCAGTCTGCGTACCTACACTTTCCAAGCTATCCTGATTTACGTGCGGGTGATGGAGTTCTTCCGATGAATTTGGTTGGATACTCATGGAAGTATAACTCATGACTTAACTGTTTCGTGAAGTATTTTTTTATTGGGCCCGTTGCGTTCTTGAGAAACATGTATTTTCTATTGCGAGTATTATCCATCCTGAAAAATGTCATTTGGGCAAGATTTTCAGTTATGAACATTTTAAGTATATGTGAATATTTAAATGTGAATATTTGTAAATAAAATGTGAATATTAAAATGAAATATGAAGGGATTAATTCAATTGTAGCTACTTTGTAACTATATTGTAGCTATATTTTAGCTATATTGTGGCATGAAATTCATATAACATAGGATATAAAGTGTACATAACTTTAATTTAATCTTAAGACTAAAATAGCTAAAATCACGAAAATATCACGAATAAAAGAAGAATGTGAAACATTGTTGATCATAAAAATATGATATTATATTGAATTTATAATTCTAAACGCCTAAGCCAGCCACATATTTTTTTAAATATATTTAATGAAGGAATCAGTATAAACTCTTTAAATATATATATAATAAATTCAAATTTAGCCTGTATCATGCTCTCGGGTGATAAAATACACAGGCGATACACACAGATAACTACAGACGCGCATGACTCGAATGGCGAGTGACAAGTATCCACGCGGGTAGTGTCGTTCAGGCACTACGCCCGCTGGGAGCTTCTAGAATGTTCCACATCGAGAGTCCGCGGGTAAAATATGCCATATGTACAATAAAATGGTGTACATTATTCAGACGTTATGAATATACGGTAGTATAATATCTAATTACTATACATACCTTTCCCATTCTGGTACTAGCACGTAACATACCTTATAGGCTTATATGATAGCAATAAATCATTAATTGAGTAGCTTCTTTGTAGCTTTAAACTGATGAATTCAACATCTATACAGATTATATATTACATTATCTATGAAATTTTTATCATAATTTGCTCATTTCGGTATACTAATTTTCCTGCCTTCCCTGTATTTTGGTTCCTATTTGTTATTTATTATCGTAATATTGCTTATTTTTAAATTAAGGTCCATACAATTTAACATTTATTGCGTTCTATCAAGTAACTGATACATTGCAGCTAGCTTTACAGAACCAAAAATGAAACTGAAACAAGTTTAAACTTAAGTATCGTAAAATGACAATAAACAATCATATAAGAAAAATAAATACAATTGTTAAAAATGACAGAACACGCCCCAGTAAACAAGAAAAAAAATGAGAAATAAATCATTTTCTAAGGGAAAATATTTACCAATAAATATTCTACATATCAAAGATGGGCCCAAATTAAACGGGTCCACCGAGAGACTTTCTGGTATCCCGGTGGGCCAGTCCACCAATGCCACACATGCGCCACATTTGGCTAGCATAAAAACAACACCAGAGTTCAAACAGTATCATTATCATCATCAACCATAATAATACGTATCGGATGTCTGTATCTATATATGTATATTTATTCCGTGTGTGTAACTTTTCACTAAAATACATAAGAAGAAATGTATCGACCACTGGATAAGAGCGTCACGAGTTCGACTTCTTGTGGGGGGTAAAAAATATTCATAGTGTAATAAATTATACATTTTTTTACGATGTACATATTTGGTAAACATTTATGATGTATGAAATTATATATGAATCTATTTATATTAAAAATGTTGTATCTAGAGAGGTATTAATACATTTACTATTTATGCATTAAACTATTCATTTCAATTCTGGTACAACTAGACAAACCGATTAAATGAATGGGTTACATTAACTATAAGTATTTCATTCACATATCAACAAAAGTAACTAAACTGTGGGCTTTAAACTCCGTAGACTTTTACCCCATTCCTTGGCATAAGTCATACATATGAATAACTTTTAATATATTGTAAATCGCCGTCAATTTTGACGGCACGGGCTTCCTGGTATTAAATATAAAACAACAAGACACGTCAAACTACCAAGAACATGAAACAGCACATTTCATATCAGAAGCTGCCTACAGAGCACAGCCACCTACACAATGAAACTGACATACTCAAAAGTTCACTTGGACATGCGAGGTTTACATATTGTTGCTGCTGCAAACTCCATCTCTGACAGTCTCTTTCACAACATGTACGATCACTACCACAATACCATTCTATAAGCACCATCGTTATCACTCAGTAAAGGCACAAACAATATCGCACAAACATGGTACCACAGGAACAATAACCTTATTAGTCACCCCAAAACATTGTGCTGCACGGTGATGCGCACCACTAATAGCAGGTGCTGAGTAACAATAACTGGCTCATTTCGACAGAGTTCAACTTGCTGACGTCTGATGTGCCATCAATAGAACCTACAAACTGGTCAAGAGAATTAAAACAACACCCATGGACTGAAGCAGTTCAACCTATATGATAAGCTACTGCATGTTGAAGTGCGATGTATGAACCTCCACCAGGGGAGGAATGGTATGTTTGTAACAATGGATCTGTGATCACACCTAGTCGTTCGACCGGCTACTTATGCCCTCGATCAGAGCTCACCTGCAGATAAAAAATAACACCACACTGAAACCTTGTTTGAAGAGACAAATAACTCTGAATGTTAGTCAGTATTAATTTCTTTATGGTAAAGTTCCCCAAAATGGATTAAGTATGTATTATGGCAAATTTCAGTCGGCCTACCGAGAGGGCCACAGCACAGAGACGGCTCTTCTGCGCGTCCATAATGACGTTATGCGCTCTCTTGATAGACAGCATGACCTCATTCTTATCCTACTTGACCTGTCTGCTGCCTTCGACACCATTGACCATGACATCCTCATTGACAGGTTGCGTTCCTGGTTTGGGGTTGAGGGTACAGCCCTAGATTGGCTTGACTCATACCTGCGGGGTAGAACGCAGAGGGTGTCGATTGGTTCGGTGGTGTCGGGGGCGCATCCCCTCACCTATGGTGTGCCTCAAGGTTCCGTTTTGGGACCTGTTCTCTTTTCATTGTACATGGCTCCGCTTGAAGAAATCATTACTCGCCATGGCCTGAACTCCGTCATTTACGCGGATGACACTCAGTTGTACATCGCTTGTGACTCCCGGACTGATTGCACGATGGTTTGTCGTATTGAGGCTTGTGTGGACGAAATCCGTCATTGGATGCGTGCGAATATGCTCGCATTGAATGACGGA
>JAOPJM010318481.1:475-11858 GCA_027124095.1 Muusoctopus leioderma | reverse complement strand
TACACTTATCTCTCCCTGCCTGTGTCTCTATGCACACACACACACACACACTTACACACACACTTACACACACACTTTCGCACACATATATATGTGTGTGAATATATATATATATATATTTGTGCGTGTGTATGTATATATATATATATGTGTGTGTGTGTATGTGTGAGTGTGTATGTGTGTGTGTGTGCGTGCGTGCAATATATAATACAGATATACACACATACACACAAAGTCGTAAAGTCACAAAAATGCTCGTTACTCCCCGCCTCGACACACAAATACACACACACACTCACCCACACTCACATACACATCGACCCTGCTCTCGATGAGTGTCGTGGTGGTGGTGGTGGTGGGGTTGGTGGGGCTGATGGAGGTGTTGGTGGTGGTCGGGATATGATGTGTAACCTCTTTCACCCTATTTTCTTTACCACGCCACTGTGTCTCTGTCTCTCCTTTTTCTTCAATAGACCCTAGGGTTGACAAAAGTGATGGTTTATGACGATGGTGGTTTATGTTGTGGCGATGTTAAGGTTAGAGATGGAGGTGGTCTGTTGGTGATGTGGGGCTGGTGGTGAAATTGCGGCCACACCCCAGTAATTTTTGATTGCTGGTGGAGATGATTACTTAGACGCCGACATCGCGTATGTGTATGAGTGTGTGTGTGTATTATGTGTGCTTATGTGGAAGGGGAGATTCGGATGGGCTATGAAGGAGTAGTGCGGGGTGGGTGAGTGAATTCTGTGTGAGAGAGGGACATACACCCAGAAATATTTGTTTAATAACATTCCCTTCGTTGATTCTTTACATCATCATAGTTTTCCATTGTATCGCACTACCAACAATAAGATACCCCACAGTAATAACAGCATCATCAACACCGCCAAACGTGGAAGCCTCTACGCAGTTACTCAGACTGCTATTAATAGTAGCGAAAATTCCCTGAAATCTCACCACTTCTGTCTGAAATGATGAAAGAACACATTAGATAATGTGGTTCTAGATGTCCCTAAAAAGACGTTATGGTCAAGACTGGAATGCCTCTGATCATAGGTCTGCTCAATCAGTGCTGACCTGTGGTTAAACAACAACAACAACGACAACAACGACAACCGCCGCCAACAAACATTGCCTAACTCTCACTCACCACCGCACACCACCCAATTCCATCACTACCATTGTCTTTCACTACTTATATTTCACCACTACATCTACCACCACCACTCCAGCCACCATCAAATCTATAAACCTCTGGCTTTCATCACAATCTATAACACCAGCAATCTTCTACGAGGTCACTCGGTCTGCTAAAAATGGGAGCCAATTCTGCCTAAAATAAAATCCTACTGTCTTTAAAAAATCGAACAAATTGGATAATAGAGTCCTAGACACTCTATATCGGGAAAAACAGGGTAATCATGGCTTTAACATATTTCATCATGGGCCTACTCATTCTGGTTTAACCTGGGGCGAAACAAAAACAAAGCCACAACAAGCCATATGAAACTTTCTCAACAAAAACCACCATCACCATTACAATTACCACCACAACCTCAAAAACAATCGCTACCATCATCACCATAACGATAACGAGAAATATGGTGTAAACAGTATCATTGCACTTGATATCAGCAAAACATTCGAACGTGTCTCCACGCGAATCTCCTCGCAAAACTTCCCACCTATGAACTCCATCTGTCTCTCATATCTTGTATCAGTGGCTTCCTATCAGATCACACCCCATTGCGGCATGTACTGATGGAGCTCTCTCTGACTCACACTCTATCAACTGTGGGGTGCCCAAGGTTCAATTGTATACCCCACACTTTTTCCTCCTATACATACATCAACGACCTACTTGCTGTGTCACCTTCAATAACGCCTACTTCTACGTAGAAAATACCACCCTACATTCCTTCCCAACCTTCTGCACTCAAGTGTCATCCACATGCAACCTGGACACCTAACACTAAACTCCATGAACAAAGATATCAAAAACGTCCTCCAATGGAGTCATGACAGTCGTATATACTTCAACAGCAGAAATACAGAGTCTCTACACATATCAAGAAAGAAATATCGTATGCGTTCCTGAACATGAACATATACCAACTAGAACCCTCAAAGTCACTACAAATGCTAGGCATCTCCATCACTGAAGATTTTTTCTTGGTGAACGCACATCCACGACATAACAAAGAATGTATCACAAAGACTAGCTTTCTTTCCCAGACCGTCGACCCGCCATAATTCCATCCCTGTCCACGTTTCTCCAGCAAACGTCGACTCATAACTGGTCAAGATGAACGATAACCACGTTGATCTCACTAGTCTCGGAAGACCTACAAAGGCCATGGGTACAGCCCTTCCTCCAGAGCAAACCAATAAAAAATAGCAAAAAAATAAATAAATCCATAACTACGAGCCAATGTCGGAACCTCTACGTGGTCACTAGACAGCTAGAAAAAAATCAACCAGATCTTCCTCAAATTGCACCCTACTGTCATCAATAAAGAAATGACACATTGAATAATGCAGTCCTAAACATAACATTCAAACGACGGGCTGGTTACGGGAGGAATGGCTTTGATTATAGGCCTATTTGACCAGAGTTGACTTAGAGCTAAGCAGCAACAACATAACGACAACAAACCAGCGACGGAGCATCTACGCAGTTGTTCGACCGGCTAGAAATAGCAGCAAAATTCTTTCAAATCATACCCTAGCGTTTTAAAAACGAAGTGCACATTCGACAATATTCTTATATATCATTAGTGGATCGCTGTCATCATAGGTCTTCCCGATTATGGCAGATAAGGTTTTAAACAACAACAAAAGCAACAACATAACTATTATGATAACACGAGAGAGCTTATACGTGACCACTCGACTTCCTAGAAAAAGCAACCAAATCTCACTTAAATTACACCCTACTACATTACAAAAAGGATACATTGGACAATGTAGACCTAGACATACAAATGATTGGGAGACCTTTCCTCGTAGGTTGCTCGGTTAGGGTTGGCTTGGGGCTAAATAACAACAATAATAATAACAACAAATAACAATACAAATACCACCACTACAATCACATTTCTCACGAAGTGTAGTCACCACTACCACCACCACCACCACCACCACCACCATTACAATTACCACCACATGTACAATCCCTGTCACCCTTCAATAATACAATCACCACCACTAAGACATTCACAGTTATCACGAACTGCAGCCACAACACAAGAGCTACCAGTACCACCTCCAGCAATAACACCACATCCACCACCACAACCAGAACCACTAATACCAGCACCGTCAATAACACCACCACCATCACCAATACCACCAACAACAACCCCACCACCACCAATACCACAGCCACCAACACCACCAATACCACCATGACCAACACCCCCACAACAACCACTACTATCACCACCACCAACACCACCACCAATACCACCACAACCACTACCATCGCCGCCACCATAACAACAACAAAAAACGCTTCACACACCACCGTTACCACCGTTACCACCAATAGCATCACAACCAATATCACTCACAAAAACACCACCACCAACCATAATACAGCTACCACTAATATATCACCAGCAACAACACCAACACCGCCACGACCAATATCATCACCACTAGCAGTACCACTTCAACCACAAATATCGCCACCATTATAAACACCACGACCGCCAACCCCAATATCAGCACTAACAATATAACCAACACACGAAAACTACCACCACCATTACCATTACATCCCAGTTATCATTAGCTAACAAACAGTCCGACAGGGCTGACGAAAATCAATAATAGACTTATATAAATTCATAACGATATCGAAGTCATGAGAATTAAAATATTTGGTGGTTAGTAGACTTGTGTTTGGTAATAAAGGAAGGTAATCAGCTCAAGCAGCATGTACGACGTGTGTGTGTGTGTGTGTGTGTATGTGTGTGTGTGTGTGTGTGTGTGTGTGTGTGTGTGTATGTGTGTGTGTGCATGTGTGTGCGTGTGCGCGTGCGTGTGTGCGTGCGCGCGCGCGTGTGTGTGTGTGTGTATGTGTGTGCGTGTGCGTGTGTGTGTGTGTGTGTGTGTGTCGGTGTCGAGTTACGAATGTCCGACTTGCTAATCATGACTACCTTGCAACGGCCATCAATACATTGCCCGTTTTCAGAGGTTCGTTGGCTTGAGGAAAAACAACGCCACGCCGTCGCCATTTTAAGACGGATCACAAAAACACTGTGTTGCGTGTGATATTCGTCTTATTTGGCTTAACATTTTCTCGTGTACGCTCGTCACCAAGTCTCCAATACCTAAGTCTATTGCAAGTGATGGTGATGCATCAAAGAAAAGGAAAATCGATCATGAATGAAATTAGCAAACGGAGAGAGGTGAAGCGCCAATTAATATTGGGAAAGCGTTATGGCTACAGTCGGTTAACGATCGGGACTATTTTAAAGGAGAAAGTGAGAATAGGGGAGCATGTAAAGGCTCTTTCCCGATGAAAGCAACAATTATCACTAAGCAAGCAGTTCCAATGAAATGGAAAAGCTATTGGTAATTTGATTAGGGGTTCAAAATCAACACAATTAGCGTTGGTTTAGTGCAAGGGAATGCTCGAATCTGTTCAATGATTTAAAACCTGCTCACGCAGCAAGTGAATGTGATTGCGAGGAAGAATTTTTGCGAGTAGGGATTGGTTCAATCGTTTTAAAAGGAGAGTACAATCACACAATATTAAATTGTTAGGTAAAACAGCGAGTACTGACGTAAGTGTCGTGTGTGAGTTTCCAGAAATATTGATAACAATTATTCAAGATGGCGATTAAAAGGCCATTTAGAGTGAGTAGATGTGAATCTCGGTTTAAACCTCCCTTCATGTTTGCTTCCAGATATTAACTCCAGAAGTAAACCAGTAGCAGAAATAAAACCTGACTCTCCAGTAGTAGAATCGAACGGTGACTCTCCGGCACCAGGGTCATCCTCTCCAACAGCAAGTCGATTCTCTTCAAAACCAGGCCCATCCTCTTCATCAGTAGCCATCTCTCCAACTCCTTTACCAATATCATCCAATTAATGCCACTTTCATTATCCAGTTGCTTCCTTCCAGTATCCAAGACATCAATAGGAACGAGAGGAAGTGTTAACCTTTAATCATTATCTTTTTCCTGTCTAAACTGCTTAGGACGGGTTTGTTTAATGCGTGTATACCTCCTATATACGGACACACACATATACTCTCTCTCTCACTATCTCTATCAATTATAAATACTAAACTTGCATATATTATTATTATTATTATTATTATTATTATTATTAGTAGTAGTAGTAGTAGTAGTAGTAGTAGTAGTAGTAGTAGTAGTAGTAGTAGTAGTAGTAGTAGTAGTAGTAGTATTGCTGCTACCTATGTAAGACGTGATTAAATTTACTCCGTGTGTTTTGAAAATATTCGATGTACATTTTGCTCTTTTAGGGATATGTTATAGTTAACGTGTGTGTCCACTTTTGTCACAGAATCAATGACGACATCATAAGGCTGGTTGGTTCCATTGTTACTCACTCTATTGGAGCTTATATATATTTATTTCTGAAAATAGTTTTAATGAAAAATTCAAAACAAAAAATATGGCGGCGAATTTGCCGACAAGAGAGTGTAGTGAGAGGAGGAATGGCCAGTGAGGAGGGGGACTTCGACACTTTCAGTGAATATATGAATTTCCCCCTATGCCAGTCACCAATACAACTCTACTAATGTCACCACCAACACGGCCGCTCCTACAGACACTACTACCGCCCCAAGACATCAACACCATGACTACGAACACCACGACTACCACCACCACAACAACAAAAAGAGCCAAACCTGCAACCACACGAGCAACAAATAACCAAAAGAAGGAAAACACAAACAAAACAATCGCAGCAACAGCAGAAGCAACACCAGCAACAGCAGAAGCAACACCAGTAACAGCAGCAAACGTCACCAACTTCACTGTTGTAAACAGAAACAACAGTCAGTTGATGCAGTGTATGTCACAACACACAGATAAAGTACAAACAAAGGGGGAAGGTTTTGAGGAAATCGTCCTAAAAGTACCCAAAGACAGACTACTGGCGAAGACTTAGTCAAGCACCTACAAATCACTAATGGACGAATTGCCATTGACGTCGGGATTTTCCAACTTAATGTGAACAAAGACTTTTGGAGTGACCTTTCAAGGTACCTCTAGCTGTCCAGGAGACAGAATTACCCCTTTCTATCGATGACCAGGGTAAGTTACCTCTCAGAATATCTTTTCTACGACAAATATTGCCATACTCAGAGCATGGTATATAAATGCACGTGGTCTGGGAGCGGTTTGGAAGCAAGATCAGGTCTCTAGACAGATATAGTAGCCATCAGTGAGACCAAGATTTCCGTGGCTGGCCAGAATCGGGTGACGGGATGGCTGTGTGGTTTCGGAAATGCTTAGATATCGATGTACGAAAGATATTCCTAAACACGACGGTACGTCAGGGGTGCTAAACGTGTGTAGCAACGGAGATGGTACCTTCCGACAAGTGGCTGTCTATGCCCCAATCAAGGTAGTGTGGCCGGATTTCTTCAGGCGTCTAAAAGCGTTCTTGGGAACGTCCTGCTCTTTAGTACTAGTTAGAGACTTGAAGGGTATTTTACACGCACGCTGGCATTCTGTGGGGTTAACCGATATAAGAAGGCGTTGTAAAAACCTCGCATACCGGCCTAGACAGTTTCAACTGTCTGGCAAGTACCGACTGGATTTCCTGAATGAACCTGTGTAATCATGGAGCAACTACATCGGGTCTTCCGGATCGTATCTAAATAGGAAATTTGTTAGGTCAGTACACAGAGCTAATTTAGAGTGTCCACGATTTCAACTGGTCGATTACACAGATCACACATTTGAGACGGTTAAAGAGGGTGATTAAAGTAGAATCGATATGATTTAGCACAGTAGAGATAGAGAAAAATAGATTAGAGGGGAAAATGGCGAGTAAATATGAATAAGCGATTAGGAAAGGCATCACGACCGACATGCAAGCGGGGAGAATGGTCCTGTCGATTTCTTCAACGTGAAAGACGAAGGTTGCGTTGTCAGAGCTAATGAGCGTGCCCTGGTAGCCGAAGGGAGGAAAGCCGTTTGATGGGCTCGATTGGTTGAAGCTCGACTCGGCAACAAAGCCACAATTGGTTATTTGGCAGATCAGGACGAGCGCGTGCTACTCGATTCCAAACAGAAGTGTGCAGCTTTCTAGCATAACTTTGCTAAAGAGACTGTAATGCACTACAACGCCTACCGCGACAGCCTGTTGCGGATCCTGCTGGAGGAACCGAAGTGCACCGGAGTGGTGGTAAGAGCAGCTGAGATACGGTCGGAGATAAGAGGTTGTGTAAGGGCTAAATCACGTGGTTTGGTTCGTCTGCCCTATGTGCTTTACGTATACATTTCAGATTGTTTGCAGACGTCCACCGCAAATAAGAACACAACCGGAGAATTCTCAGTTCAGTGAGTCGGAGATAGAATTGACACAGATGAGAATAATGTTCAATTCTGCAAGCCAGTAGTGTTGCTGAGCAAAATGGGCGTTAGTTATAATTCCTGACTCATAATCCTACTGAATGCAGAGCTTAAGATTTGGGCCCGTGTGCCAAGAATTTGGTACTTGTCTTCGGTAGTGTTGTCGGGAAAGAGCAGACCTCTGCGATTCTTGGCAGATCTATCCATAACAACCTTCCCTTCATGCAATATATCGTCTACAAGTGCGGGCTGAGATAAAAAAATGTATAGATCCCACCTCGGAAGTCGAGTCATGCATGTATCATTATGTTTGTGTGGACTAAGTTCCCCGTTGACAGGCCTCTGATATTAAGTAAAATGTTAAACACTTATAGTATGCATGATGTGTATATAAACAGATTAGCTGCTTGTTTCTCTGGGATTGTTCAATTGATGTAGACACCTCTGATGATACCCCAATAAGGGTCGAAAATCAATTAAGGCTGTTCATCATTTTTTCAATTTACGGAGAAATAGGTAAATAGGACATGTTTATATGTCTACTATCGTAGGTTTACACACACACACACACACATATATATATATATATATATATATAGTAGTAGTAGTAGTAGTAGTAGTAGTAGTAGTAGTATCCGCCCGTCTCCAAAATGGATTGTTGGTCTTAGAAAATTTCATTAGCTAAAACCGTTTGGGAGAGACACGATGCTGAAGGTGAAGTTCCTTGAGAATTAATTTCAATGAACATATCCTTTTTCACTTTTTTTTTTGCGTCAAATTCTTTTCTTTTTTCATTCCTTTATTCTACGATTCGTCCCGTTCTATCAATCGTCCTTATTGTCCAATTTACATTGTCCATAGTTTATTTTCTATGTTTATGTCAATGTCACTTTATTTTATATATTGCAAACTTTACGTTACTTTTTCAAAAATGTATTTTCTGTAACGTTATTTATACGTATTGTATATTTCTTCATTCTACCGATTTTTGTTTGTTTTTTCTTTTCGTTTAATTTCTTTATTCGATTTTTGTTTGTCTTCATAATGTTTTCTTTGTTATTGTTATTTTTATCTATTTATTTATTTATTTATTTATATATTTATTCATTTATTTATTTATTTGTTTGTTTATTTATATAGATTTAACTTTTCCCATTTATCTCCTTTTCTCGTCTTTCTAATTTCTCCATCCTGAAATATTTTAATAATATTCCTTCTCTCTTCCTGACTTACATTCTTTCGTCGTTTTCTTCTTTCTCATATTTCCTTCGTTCTATCTTTCACGTATTTATCTTTCCTTCCGTCTAACTTTATTTATATTTTCATTATTATAATTTTTTTGATATTTTAATTATCCCCGTTTTCACATTTTTCATTTCATAACTTGTTTTTCTCTGTCTCCTTTTCTCTTTCCCTCTCTCTCTTGCATGTATTTGCCTTCTTCTATGTTTGTATTCTTTTGTAATCTTTCATTGCCCAAAAGAGTTGTGTGCTTTTCTTTATCACCTTCCACGTTGTTCGATTCTTCCATTAATCTAGTTTTTATTTTTGTTTTTACACTCTTTTGGTTATTCTTTTAATCTTACATTATTATTTCCTGTTTCCTGTTTTATAAATTCTGGCAAATGAAAAATAAAGAAACATGGTATTTTAAAGAATTTAAATGTATTTTTAAAAAATTAACTTTTGATATCCACACTTTTTAAATGTTTATACGGCGAATAATGATGAATCTTTTGTCAGCGGAAGTAAGGGTCACCTTCCAGTATTTAGACTTGTCTCAAGGCAGCCTCTGCAGTCGCTTGACCCGCAGCTAAACAACTCTATCATGAATTAAGAATATATTGACTCAACGACAGCGTGATTCAATTTCGAATTTTGATTATTGCCATTATGAATAAACAAAAATATCACAGTGTAACCATGTTTATCTGTGTCCTATGTGAAACAATATTATTATTTTTTTTCAATTCTTTTCTGCTGACTATGTTCTGAATTCCATTTTTCCCATCAGGTTTTGCTGAATTTTTAAAAAATCTGATACGCTAATATACTTAGTAGCAGTAAAAATATGGGTTCTATTCCAGCATCGAAGGAGCCTTCGCAAGGTCTCCCTACCTGTTTGAAATATTACGTAGATCTCTTTAAATTCATCCCTGTCATTTTAAATAAAGGAGGACAGAGTAGCACATAATATATATATATGAAAAGCCCGGATGGTTATTGCTAGATAACCTTTGGTCGTAAGTCTGCTCAATTATATTTGAGCCGGGGCTTAACAACATCATCGCCATCAACATTATCGCAACCACCATTATCATCATCATCATCATCATCATCATCATCATCATCATCATCATCATCATCATCATCAACAACAACAACAACAACAACAACAGCATGCGCCATTCAACGAAATGGACAATCTGTCAATATTTATACTTCTTCAAACGATAGGGTTGTCAACTGAGTACTTAATTTATGGGGTAAAGTGTAAATAAATACACACACACACACTCATCTATATATATATATATATATATATATGTGTGTGTGTGTGAGTGTGTGTGTGTGCGTGTGTGTGTGCGCGCGCGTGTGTGTGTGTGTGAGTGTGTGTGTGTGTGAGTGTGTGTGTGTGAGTGTAAGTGTGTATGTGCGTGTGTGTGTGTGTGTGTATGTGTGAGTGTGTGTGTGTGTGTGTGTGCGTGTGCGTGTGTGTATTAACAACGTGGCAACACGTTAGTGTAAGGAACGGTGAGAGTGAGAACTCGATACATGGCTATAGTTTATAAAATCTATTCAAAGCTGAATCCCAGGGTTCGCTACTCAAAGTACCTTGATTCCGAACGTCAGATGAACTATGATGAGAACCAATATCTCATTTCCGAATATATGGGGGAGGGGCAGCAAGATTATATATATTTATGTTTGTTTGTCTGAGTGTTTGTGCGTGTGAGTGTTTGTGTGTGTGGGTGTGAGTTATTGTGTACGTGTGTGTATGTATGTATGTATGTATGTATGTATCTACATACATACATATGTATATATATTTATATTAATGTATGTGCAAAATTATGTATAAACAATAACAATCTATAAAGATATGCACACACACACACACATATATATATATATATACATATATATATATATACATATATATATATATATATATATATACGATGCGTATATGTATAGATACATACGCATACATGATTACTTACATACAGATATCCATGCGTACGTACATACATACATTCATACAAACATACATCCATACATACATACATACATACATATATATATATATATATATATATATATATACGTACATACATAAACTCAATTGTCCAAGAATTGATGATACAACCGAGTTTACCATACCAACATCCTCCATCCACTGTCCACCCCACACAAAACCACTCTCAGTACTTGAGGGTAACAGACTCACCAATTACGGTACATTGTCTTCTCAGAAGTCAAGAGAGGTCTATGAAAGGAACATTAGACCGCAGCCTTAGGTCAGGAAAAAGGTCGGGCAGCGTATGGAATGTACGAACGATGTGAGGCTTTTTATATTTTTATCTATCTGCAAGCTGAACTCAAATTGAAAAGAGGTTTAGTGAAATAGGAAGCGGTGGAAAGCATGCCCTGAAAGCATTTCTAACTAAAATGGTAATTTACAGTAATGGCGATAATAATAACCAGCTACAATAATAGCAACAACAATTTTGTTTGCAAGCAGTAGCAACACCCTACACCTAACCTTTCTTCCATCCACTGCCCTTAAGCTGCTTGTTCCACTCCAGCCATCAACCAAA
>JAOPJM010318277.1:0-11859 GCA_027124095.1 Muusoctopus leioderma | reverse complement strand
CATCTGCAATTAAGATTGCGGCTGAATACTACGACCAAGGAGACAAAGAGAAACATTTACAGCAAGAAGTCCCAGCTGTCTTGGATCGAGAAAACAGGTACAAATTTCCTAAAATGCAAGTCGAGTTTATTGATGCTGTATGTGTTCCGGTTTATAAACTCTTATCCGAATTGGAAGTTAGTTTGATACCTCTGTATGAAGGGTTGATGCGCAATAGAACTCATTGGTCAAAAATAGCGGAAGGTTTAGAGTACTTTGATATCGATTCCGAATTTGCGATCATTTACAAAAGAAAACTGAGATACAAACAGGCGAAACATTACAACAATTCAAAACCTAAAATATCATCGCGTCCCCAATTAAAAGATGCTGCCTTAGCGACCTCAGATTTCTCTACTCAGACTTCTTTCGTTCTCGATGAGATTAATGAAGGACAGGAATCAAGTCCACTAACATGTCACAAAATATCTCAAACGGGCGATCATTGGACTTCAGCGGAAACATTGGATCCTTCCATTTTGTCAAACGCTTTAAACTGTTTTTATCGTGAAAAACTTCTATCATTAACGGTAAAGGTTTCTCCTACGAATAACGTTATAGTAGCCCGAATGAAAGATATATCAACGCAGGTCAAGCTTTTAGATACAGATGTTGAGATCGCTAATCCGTCTAGACAGCCTAGTATGTTCTCTGATATCAACAAAACGTTTCAGGAAAATTCCAAGCGTGAGAATGTAAGTAAAAGAATCTCCCCCCTTAAAGAAATCTATGATGTAAAAGAAGAAACATCGGTAATTGGGGAGGAATCAACTACCGAAATATATTCTTCGGTGGATAAAATAAATGTCAGCGGAGATTTTCAGGATCAATCCTTCATTTCTAAAGAGGCTATGGAAGGAGATGAAGCATATATAATGAGTTCCGAAGAAAGAGAAATGATTTCTAGTACTGCAATGAGAGATCTCAATCAAAATCGAAAAAGAAAATGTTTGATCAAGGTTCAACGAAATACACCAGTCCTTACAAGCAAAACGAAAGACAAACGGATGGAGGAATTTTTAAAAAACTATGTGTGTACGATTTCATAAGTAATTATTAAGATATAGACGAAAAATGAAGTAGAAACAAACTTTTTATCAAACCTAATAGCTAATAGCTGCTAACTAACAAGCAAATGTAAATAAAGTAGTAACACTTACGTGCACGTATGTATGTATGTTTATTTGTGTGTGTGGGGGGGGGGGCAGATGGATCACCGTCAGTTTTGACATTGAGTGTTTCAATTGTTTGACCAACGGAACGCCCTACTCATTGAATTAGCGTGTAAGTGGCTGAGTATTCTGTAGACATGTGTACCACCGTTAACGTAATTCTCAGAGAGAATCAGCGTGACACAACGTGGGACAAAGCTGGCCCTTTGAATTATATGTGCAATCCACCCGACTGCCTTCCAAGCAATTTCTGTCTTCCCAATTTCACTCACAAAGGTTGGGTCTACTCGAGGCAATGGCAAAAGACACTTGCCCAAGAAGCCACGCAGTGGAAATGGACTCGGAACCTCATGATTTCAAAGCTAACTTCTTAGCCATTCGGCCATGCTTACATCCATATACACGCGCGCGCACACACGCACGCACACACACACAATGCGTGTGTGTATGTATACTCTTTTACTCTTTTACTTGTTTCAGTCATTGGACTGGGGCCATCCTAGGGCACCGCTTTGAAGTCGATTAGATCGACCCAGTACATTTGAGTCTGGTACTTATCTTATCGATCTCTAAGCCGAACCACTAAGTTACGGGAGGTAAACAAACAGATACGGAGACAAACACAAACACACACACATATATACATATATATATATATACGACGGGCTTCTACAGTTTCCGTCTACCAAATTCACTCACAAGGCATTGGTCGGCCCGAGGCTATAGTAAAAGACACTTACCCAAGGTGCCTCGCAGTGGGACTGAACCCCAGATCATGCGGTTGCGAAGCGAACTCTTTAACCACACAGCCATCTGCAAGCGGATACGTTTCTACAGAATACATGAACAAGGTGGGAAATAAGAATAAAAACGATAACGTGGGGTAGTATCCCACCAAATTTCATTCTGCAGCAAGACTATATAGGTTTTAAACATATAAATACACTTCGGATACTGAAATTTTTAATATTCATACAGCGTTGGTGTAATAATTTCAAAGTTACGAAGGGAATTGGATGAATTCTGTTTAATCTTTTGTCACAATTTACATTTAAATTTTGGTACCATTTATAAAAATAATGCAAAAGTTTATTTATTTTACAAATTATTTCGTTGGTTTCTAGCTTCTCCACAATTAATTCGAATCTAATTAGTATATAGCTTTACTTTATAGCCTTTGCCTTATAATTGTGAAAACATGCAAAAATACGAGAAGCTGGAAAAAATCGGCGAAGGTTTGCTCACTTTTCATGGATATAATATATTATTAAGTAGCGATAGGTTTCTCGTTAACAAAAACAAAAACAATTATTTGTATTTCCAGTTGCTTATGTCTCATTTCAAGGTTAATGTAAAATTGCTGTATTACCGTGGTTTGTCTCTTACTCTCTGAATCATTTAATCTTTCTAAATTTTTCAATTAGTACATTATTAAGGAACAAATTCTATTTGTAAATAGATTTTCTTGATTTCAAAATAAAAAAGTAGGTGAAATATATTTATTATGTAATTATTATTTACTATTAAAGACAACTTAATCTGTCGCCCGGTTTAACACCACCTACCTGGCCCCTTGGGTGCCTTCAGCCGAGTCCACTCTGTTGCAAGCATTCGGGCCAGGTCCCCTGTCTGAGGGCTTCCCTCACACCAGTCTCGGAGGCCCTGAAAAAAGGGTAATGGGCACTGCCTTCCCCCAAGACGAAGCATTAAAAAAAAAAATCATGACAATAGGTCTGTTGTGTTCGGTGAAAACATTGTAATCAAAAAGTTGCAGTCATTAACGTGTCTCTCGCTTTCTGTAATCATCTAAAAAGTAAAATATTAGACATTCTAATGTTCTTGGAATATCTGTAGAAAAGATAAATATGTATATTTATCTTGACTTATATGACGGACTTGTGAGTAATAATAATACCTCGTCACATGAATGGTGAAATGTCAGAAAGAGTAGACTAGGGAACTAACTATCTGACAAGTATTTAGTTTCCTTACTAAATACTGTTGCGAATTCAAATTCCACCTGGATCAATAAAAAGAGTACTGGAAGTGTCTGGACGATTCAGTTGACCATAACAAGTTGGAAATGAGTGACCTTGTACTTAAAAAATCATTATTGTTTTCTCATAGCCACACATTTTAGAGGAGGGGGTGCAGTCGATTAATCGTCATATTCTGTTTTCTTGTTTCCTTGTTATAGACTTCAAACTTGCCAGTTCACCTCACCACCGCTCATATTTACCAGTCGTATGCACATCACTGCTTATCAACTTTCCTTAATTTCTAAATTTTGTTTTCTTCTTTACATACAATTGTTCATATCTTTCTTATATAAGGAAATCACTGCATGATATTGATAATGCTCTTTCACCTAACATATGGCAATAAAACATCTTAACTACCAAATATCTAATTGATCATTTTCTTATTGCATTTTAGGCACATATGGGACAGTTTACAAGGCAAAAAATCGAGACTCCCATGAAATCGTAGCTTTGAAAAGAGTCCGATTGGATGATGATGATGAGGTAAATTATTCTGAAGTTTTACTAGATCTACCAAATTTCATAGCTTTACTGCGAGGGTTATTATTTTCTGTACTTTCTCACAAGTTGACGATGAAATCTATATATCTTATTAAAGTTTTTAAACTACATGTGTTGAATTCCGTTATGTCAAAAATATCTTATCATTCACCTTACTTCTAATGTTATTCATAATTCATGACAAACACAACAGCATCATTTTACATCTGTTTTTCAATACTGGCATGGGTTGGATGGGTCTGTCTCAGCAAAGTGTCCCAACACTTGTTGCAGTCACTCGTCATGTCCTTCATGAGGTTCAGCATCTTGAGATCGGCCTTTACCACTTCTTCACGGGTCTTCCTTAGTCTTCCTCTTCCACACGCTCCTACCACTTGTATTACTTGACACTTCTTCATCCAAGTGTCATCTTTCATTTACACCACATGTCTGTAACTGCACAATCTTCTCTCTTGCACACTACAGCTGATTCCTCTTATACTCATTTTTTCTCTCAGCTCACCTTTGCTCTTTTGTTCATGCACGCTAACATTACGCATTCAGCAGGAAGCATGCTCACCTCATTTCTTTCCAGCTTTCGCACATTCTTCACATTCAGTGCCCATGTCTCGCTACCACGCAGTATTGCATGTTGCACACAAGCATCATATAACCTGCCCTTCACTTGAAGAAAGAAACCCTTTGTTGTTAAAAGAGACAATAGTTCCCTGAACTTTTTCCACTCCTTCCTAATCTGGCTACTATGCTTTCACAACACCCACCTCTACTGCTGATTTGGTCACCTAGTTAACTACTTCTAGTGAGCCTTCTGGGCAGTTGAAGGATTGTATTTCATGGGTGCTCTTACTACTCCTGTGTGTGTCTGTTACATCTGGAATTCTTCATGTCTGTCAGCCTGCCTCACATCTCACTGCACCTTTTGTACACCCAAAATTTTAATTGAATACACCATATAGTGTATCTACCTACTCCTTTCCTACATATTGGGCATGGCCACTTCTAGGATGGCAGTAGAGTTCTGTATCCTTTCCTGCTAACTAAAACTTTTGTCTTTGCTAAGTTGGCCTTTAGACCTCTTGATTCTAGGCTCTGCTTCCATGTTGGGAACTTTTTCTCTAATTCTTTGACTAATTCGGTTATGAGAACTAGGTTGTTGGCATACAGGAGTTCCAACGGGTAAATAGTCTTGAACTCTTCTGTTATGGCCTAGAGAACTATAATAAACAGGAGGGGCTGAGAACTGAGCCTTAATAAACACCTTCATGTATGCTAAATTCTTCACTGAACTCTTTGCTGACAGCACCTCTGTACATGGCTTGCATGGCTCTCATAAGTCATTCATCTACACCCAGTTTCTTAGCAACCAGCAGACTACATAGTGTGATACTCTGTCAAAGGCCTTCTCAAGGTCAATGAATGCTAGGTATAGTGATTTGCTCTTGGTTAAGAATGTCTACTTTAGGTGTTTCATTAAAAAGAGGGTGTTTGTGGTTCCCCATCCTGGCACAAACCCAAACTGCATCTCATATTCTCACCTTGATTCTGCACCATAACTCTCTCTGCCACTTTTATGACTTGATTCATCAATTTAATGTCACTGTAATTGCTCCTTTTTAAAGTATCTTTGTTTTTGTAGCAGTTGATGTTGCTACGCTAGTCATTGGGGATAACACCTCTTTGTGCTACATGATTGACTAGTATGTGTCCTACTTTGCCAGATATTTTCAACATCTGCTGCTTTCCCTGCTTTCATATCCTTAATGGTTCTTCTAACTCTTTCAGTGGACACAGGCATGGCTGTGTGGTTAAGAAGATCACTTCACAACCAAGTTGTTTCGGGTGTGATATAACTGTGTGGCACCTTGGACAAATGTCTTCTACCATAGATTCAGGTTGACCAATACCTTGTGAGTGGAATTTGGTAATGGAAACTGTGTGGAAGCTCATTGTATCTCTTTCTCTCTCTCTGGCAAAGGATGTACACATCGGCAAGATAACTGATAATCTGGTGCCTTTTGAACAAAGTCTCTTGTGATATTTGTTCTGCACTGAGTTACAGACACACCCTTGTCACTCTCGCCATCAGAACTGCAGTGAGACAGTCATTGACCCATTGGAAACCTGTAACCAATGATGCTATTGTTTACCAATTGTGATATAAAACAAATAAATAACTGTATAGTAGTCAACTTTGATAGCTGGTCCCTCTGTTAGATCTACGTAGGGTAGTCCCACTCTCCCCCACACATTCTTCTTGTTCACCAACTGCTTACAGTAGCATTTCCATGCCTCTTCCTTCTCAGCATCAGCGAGGGCGAATGCACTACTATAATTACACACATTTCACAAACTATGTCCCGATTCACACTGACACTACTTTGCAATTTAGAACATTCACGCTTTTGATATTAATGGCATAGTTAAAGACTAAAGTTTTAGTAAGTAGGAAAGAAGACAGGACCTTGTTACCATCAGGGAAATGGCCATGTTTAATATGTAGGAAGGGTGTAGGTACGAATTCCATATGATGTACTCAATGTAAAGTCTGGGTGCACAAGAGATGCAGTGGTATCAAAGGCAGGCTGACAGAGAAAAATGATTTTGTATGTGGCAGCTACACAGTAGTAGTTAGCAGTCAGAGTACCAATAAAATAAACTCTTTCCATTGTTCAGAAGGCCCTATAGAAGTAGCTGATAGCTTCAGTTACCTAGGTTACCTAATCACCAGTGGTGGAGGGTGCTCTGAAGTATAGTAGCCAGAATAAGAATAGGGTGGAAAAGGTTTAGGGAGCTGTTACCTCTGCTGGTGACAAAGAGATTCTCTCTTCGGGTGATGGGTAGACTGTATGATACATGTGTACGAAGTGTGATGTTGCTTGGTAGTGAAACTTGGGCATTGAATGCAGAAGGATGTGCGAAGGTTGGAAAGAAATGAAGCAAGTACGTTCCGCTGGATGTGTAATGTTAATGTGCATGAATGATGAGGCACAGATGAGTTGAGAGAAAAACTGGATATAAGAGGAATTATATGTAGTGTGCAAGGGAGAAGATTGCGTTGGTATGGACATGTAATGTGTATAGGGGATGATGGATGGATGGAGAAGTGCCAAATGATCCAGGTGGAAGGAAGGTGTGGAAGACGTATACCAAGGCAGGAAACAGATCTCAGGATGCTGAACCTCAGGAAGGAGTTGACAAAGGATTGAGAGAAGTCGTGAGATGCTGTGTTGGAGAGGACCCGTCCAACCCATGCAGGCATAGAAAATCAACGTAAAATGATGATGCTGATGATGATGATGACATATTGTCACCCCCTACTGTGTTTCACTGCCCAGGCGTCACACTAACCACTATACCCAAACCTTTGTCCCCATTCTCCTCCACATTTTTCCTACAGATGTTCAAGCTGAACATAAACTGCATCAATCTCACTAGTCTCAGAGGGGCCTGCAAAGATTAGGAATACATCCTGTCCTCTTCACTAAGCTATTAAAAAGAATTACTACTACTACTACTACTACTACTGCTACTGCTACCACCACCACTCAAATCACACTCTGCCATCTTATAAAAAGAAAGACACTTTGAATAGTGTAGTCCTAGATACACTGTGCCTAAAAAATACGATGGGATGGTAAGGGCTAAAACATTTTTGATCATAGGTGTGCTTGACTCGGGTTGACTTGGTGCTAAATAACAACAACAACAACAGCACTAATAACATTAACTAGATATTGCAAGATAGACATATCAATTGCTGCTATTGGCTGTAAAATAAAAAAAGAAAAGATTACGAAAACACATTCAGAATTTTTTTTTTTCATTATAAAGAATGTTGTAATTAAAGAAATTTTAAAACTGAATCTCTATATTTTAGAAATAAAATTTATTTTACAGAAAATAAAACAAAGGCAAAAACAAAAAAATAAACCAGAAAACAACAACAACAACACAACAGTTTCTGCTTCATTGAGGATTTATCTGTTACCCTCTAGAGATTACAGGGATATTTGACTTTAAAACAGCAGGTGATAAGAGAGGAAGTCATCCTAAGTAGCCTCTTTTTACTTCAGCATCAAATGTCATTGATTTTCTCCAGCTAACACATTAACTCTGGTCTGTTATATATTATTAATGTGGGAAGGCGGTTCACAATCTTCTCCATAGATAGCTTATCTACCTACCTACCTAAAAACCCACTTACTTACTCATACACACTCACTCTCTCTCTCCTCTCTCTCTCTCTCTCTCTCTCTCTCTCTCTCTCTCTCTCTCTCTCTCTCTCCTTCCTCTCTCTCTCTCTCTCTCTCTCTCTCTCTCTCTCTCTCTCTATATATGGTCCTCGTTTTTATGTCCACTTTTCCATGTTGTCATGGGTTTGATGAGATTTTTTTTGAGTCAGTATTCTATGGCTGGATGCCTTTCCTGATGCCAATCCATATTTTTTTTTTTTAAGTAAGGTATTTTTCCACGGATTTTCACCCACTGAACTGTGTATGTAAATATATACACACACATACATACACACAGATTTATCTCTCATTCATACACTTACGCACGCACACACATATTGGTGCAGCATGGCCGAATGGTTAAGAAGTTCGCTTTGCAATCACCACGTCCCAGGTTTGATCCCACTGTGTGGCATCTTGGGCAAGTGTCTTTACCATAGCCCCAGATTGACCCACGCCTTGTGAGTGAATCTGGGTAGACAGAAACTCTGTAGAAGACCGTTGGATGGATTGTACCTGTAATTCAAAGGTCCAGCCTTGTCGCACTGTGTGTCACGCTGATTCTGACTGCTGATTACGTTAGGGGTACACGTATCTCTGGAATACTCAGCCACTTACACGCTAATTCAGTGAGTTGGTAGTTCAGTTCATCGAACAACTGAACACTCATCGTCTGAAATTCAGACGGAGATCCATTTATATATATATATATATATATACACTTACGCACACAGAGATTTATCTCTCATTAACTTAATTCTAACCACTCATTTATATGAAGTTCCCTGAGTTTTGGTGGCACTTAAATATGGAAACTGAAGATATCATTGAAATGGTGGGTGGTTGGGTAGAAAAGGCTCTGAGCCCTATTAAGAGAAGTTATCCAGTGTTGGTGTCATCATAGTTAGCTCTTGGTCTCTATTGCTGCAGTGGTTAACAATAGGAAAAGTATCATGTCATTAAAAGAAATTCCCAACCAAAACGCTAACTAAAACAGTGTAGCTAGAAGCATCACTTGTTGGTGGCGTGATTGCTAGGCAAGAATATGCTTTTGGGTATGCCCATGTGGTAAAAAGGCCACTTCACAATCACATGGTTTCGGGTTCAATCCCACTGCACAGTACCTTGGGTAAGTGAATTCTACTATAGCCTCGGTTTGACCCAAGTCTTGTGAGTGAAATTGGGTTGACGGAAATTGTGTGTGGAAGTCTGCTGGATCGACTGTCCCTGTTCTTGGGTGGTAGACTTAATCTATTGCTTGGTGTAACACCAGGCCCTTGGGTATCTTTAGTGTAGTCCACTCTGTTGCAAGCATTCGGATAACCCAATATCTTGAAGAGCTGCTTCTTATTTCAGCAACCCACAAGTCATGGCTTTTCCTCCCTGGCGAATTGGCAGTTGTTAGAGCATTGGATAATGCCTTGTAGTATTTGTTCCAGTTCACTGTGCTCTGGGTTCAAATGGTCAACTTTACCCATCATCTTTTCAAGGGTAGATAAATAAAGTACCAGTCCAGGACAGTGGACTGGTCGAATCATTAGAGCATCAGTATTTATTCCGGCTCTTTGTGTTCTGAGTTCAAATCCCACTGTGGCCTACTTGGGTAGTAGACTTAATCCGTCGCCCAGTTTAACACCACCACCTAGCCCTTGGGTGCCTTTAGTGAGGTCTACTCTGTTGCAAGCATTTGGGCCAGGTCTCTGGTCTGAGGATACTTTCCTCCCTCTTTCCCACCAGTATCGGAGGCTCTGAAAAAGGGTGATGGGCACTGCCCTTCCCTGTTGACTAAACAATAAAAAAAAAGTAATAAAAAAAGTTTCAGAGTCTCTGCCACCCCCCCCCCCCCCAATCAGTGTTGCTGCACTTGACTAAGCCATCACAGAAGACATAGTATTTATTCCCTGACATGTAGTTGAACTAAGGTATTTGTGAAACTATGTGTATGATCCAGAAACACCTGTTGAGGATTTGAACTCAAAACTTTCGAACTGGTAGTCACGCAAAAAAAAAAAAAAAAAAATAGCCCTCCTTCTTTCTCCACAAAGACATTTCCACATGGCCTTAACAAGGAAAAAGTGGACATAGGCATCATGATGACGATGATGGTGATAATGATGATGATATAGGATGATTGTGGTGATGACGATGATGATGATGATGATGATGATGATGATCATAATGACAATGATCATGATGATAGCATGGAAAAGAATTACATTAAACTGGTGATAGTGTTGATGGTGATGTTTATAGTGATGATGGTGATGATGGTGGTGGTGGTGCTGCTGATGATGATGATGACGATAGTGATGACTAAATACAAACATTAAACTAATGTTGATGACAATGACTAAGTAACCAACCAAATAGCTTTAAAAAATAAGTAAATAGATAAAAAATAATAATAGGCAAAAAAAAAGTTAATGCAGTCATTTAGCATCAGTCACAAGAAGACTTCAAGACTGGAACCACCCCATAAACACAGAAGTAATAAACACAGTATTCTAGCAGAATGGACAAGACTTCAGCTCAGTAATTTATTTTTTTTAGAGGAAATAGCAGAAATTCTGTAGCAGAATTTAAAGAATTTGGTTAAAAGAAAAACCAAAAAAAAAAAGAAAAAGAGAAAAATGAAAAACAGAAAAAAAAATGAAATCTCTGTAATGTTAGGAGGGTGTTGTGTGGGTGTATGTAGGAGGAGAGTCTTTGTAGGAGAGAAGGAGGTAGAAGTGTCGGTGGGTGGTCAGCGAGGAACTACCCCAGAAAATCTTTGTTTACTCACTTCACTTACCAATTTTGAATTAATGAGTGTGCTTTTATTTGTTTTGGTTTTGTTACAAACAAAATAGTTTCAAAGGCAAAGACTTTTAGTCTGGAGATGGTTTGGATCTTTGTATATGTGTATGTGGATGTGTGTATGTGTGTGTGTGTGTGTAGAGGTATGCAGAAATGTGTGTGTGTGTAGAGGTATGTAGAAATGTGTGTGTGTGTGTTTATATGTATGTAGAATCGTGTGTGTGTGTATATGTGTAGAGGTATGTAGAAGTGTGTGTTTATATGTATGTAGAAATGTGTGTGTGTGTGTTTATATGTATGTAGAAATGTGTGTGTGTGTGTTTATATGTATGTAGAATTGTGTGTGTGTATGTAGAGGTATGTAGAAGTGTGTGTGTGTTTATATGTATGTAGAATCGTGTGTGTGTATATGTGTAGAGGTATGTAGAAGTGTGTGTGTGTGTTTATATGTATGTAGAAATGTGTGTGTGTGTGTGTTTATATGTATGTAGAAATGTGTGTGTGTTTGTTTATATGTATGCAGAATTGTGTGTGTGTATGTGTAGAGGTATGTATAATGGTGTGTGCATGTGTGTTTATATGTATGTAGAATTGTGTGTATGTATGTGTAGAGGTATGTAGAAGTGTGTTGCGCATGCCTGCATGTGTATGTGTGTGTGTGTGTGTGTTTATATGTTTGTAAAATTGTGTGTGTTTATATGTTTGTAAAACTGTGTGTGTGTATATGTAGAGGTATGTAGAAATATGCATGTGTTTAGATGTATGTAGAATTGTGTGTGTGTGTATGTGTAGAATTATGTAGAAATATGTCTGTGTGTGTATGTGTAGAATTATGTAGAAATATGTCTGTGTGAGTATGTGTAGAGGTATGTAGAAATTTCTGTGTGTATGTGTGGAGGTGTGTGCAGAAATATGTAGTAGTGTGTGGATGTATGTACAAGTTCATAATTAAAATAATTGTTCACAGATAAGTGCTTGTGGGTTTGTAGAAATGTGTATCTGTGTGTGTGTGTGTGTGTTAGGATTCGTGCATGTGGGTATATAAAAGTGTGTGTGTATGTGCATATGTATGTATGT
>JAOPJM010318177.1:0-11860 GCA_027124095.1 Muusoctopus leioderma | reverse complement strand
TAAATACGAAATTGACGATGGCTCAACTTGAGAAACAGTTTCCGTGGAATTACAACCCGTCAACCTTCATTCTAAAAGTTTCCTAGCTTTTCTTTCACATAACATTTACTTCTGTCACCCAACATGCTAGAAATAACAGCCAATCTGCGTGAAACGTCATCCTACCTTCGTTTCTTAAGATGGTAACAGCAGCTTCGATTATTTAAAAAAAATACAAATGACCAATGACGGAACATGACATGGTTTCGTGGATGCGTCTAGAGCGGCTAGAAATAGCAGTCAAATCTCCCACATCCTATCGTATTAACGAACGAAGGTAGGGTGAAGTTTCAGGGAGATTTGGCTGCTATTTCAAGCATGTTGGGCGACAGCAGTGTGAGTGAACAGCCGAATTTTGTAGAGGAAAATTGGCTACCCAAAAGACGGGAGGGTCACGTTTGAAACGTTTAGAAATACAGCATACATTGGGGGTTGGAACGCTTTAAAGAAAAGAAACTATGGTCACGTTTGGAATGCTCTTAACATATGGAACAGTTAAATAAAAAAAAACGGCATGGTCACGTTTGGAACAGCTTAAAATAATAATATTATCTACATATATACATATGTGCGTTTGTGTGTGTATGTACTAACACTTGAAAGATAAAGAACTGGATGGTCACGCTTGGAATATTTTTAATATATACAATGCTTTAAAGAAAAAAAACGGAATGGTCACATTTGGAATGGTCTTAAAATATAGAACGCTTAAAAAACAAAAAAACAATGCTACTCATATAACGTTCACGGTTCGCCTGTGTGTCTTGACAATAGTCAATTGCTTCGTGAAATGTCATGCTTAGTATGCAATGTTGAGAGTGGTGGCATCTCATCCAAATTGCTTGGATAATATTGAAAAAAATCTAACTTTTCTTACGGTCTCCACGTAAAATATTTAAATTCCCTATTGGTTATATTAGAAATTGAAAAGTGAATACGCATTTACACGTTAAACAAAATGCATTGTGTACATATAAATAGTACATATCGTAAGACGGGTGGCATATTTGATTATATTTTCTTTTTCATTTTGAAAATAATGTATGATTGATCACATTGTTATGACTAAAAGCATCGTAGGAGAAAGCATCAATGAAAGTTTGGTGTAGACTATGTAACAGGACTATTGCAACACTTAAATGAATACCATTGACATTAAATATTTGCAGCACCGCAGTAAAGTTGTTTAAGCAAACAAATCAACGTTACTTTTTCATAAAATTAATCAATTCTACTCACCATGCTACGATATGTGAATGAGTTTTATATAAAACTGAATGAAATCTCATAGAAACGATAATAGTTATATTAAAGTAAACGATATGTATTTAAATTTAGTTTATAAGTGGCTTGTGGGTGTCATCGTCAGTGTATAATACCAGGTTAGATCTGACAGTTACTTTCCCGCTTATGTGTGTATGCATAGTGTAGCTAAGACTACATTATCTAATATAACATTCATTTCTTAAAACCTCAAATTCTAATTTGTGTGAGACTGGCTTAATTTCTGGCAGGCAGCTTTATTTTCATTGTTGTTGTTGCTGTTGATGATGATCTTTCGCCCAGCTCAATCCTATGATAAAAAGCATGCCAGCCGTGACCATCCTATATGTTTTCTATATGCTAGGTACGTAGGATCACAGTATCCAACGTGCCATTTTATAAGACGATGGGGTGTGATTTGATGGAGTTTGGTTGCAATTTCTAGCATTGGTAGCAATTTCTAGCAGATCAGGTACCCATGTTGAGGCTCCCTCGAAGTTATATTTATAGGCATAAACACTCACCTACACAAACATTAATTGACTTTACAACATGTTGTCATAAACCTGTGGAGATTGATAATATGAACATTTACATTTTATATAAATAAGTATTGCATAGATTGAGTTGAGTTAAAACGAAACACGAAAACAGAGTAGGTCGAGTTGACCACTCGACTTTGAAAATACGAACAAGCAGAAAGAGAAGACGTTACCATTTTATCAAAGTCAATGCATTGTAGTTGTTGTTTTTAATGTTTAATCCCATATCAGCCGTAATCAACAGACCTATGATCAAAGCCATCCAGCCAAGACCATGACATTTTCTTTTCCGACACACAGCATTGAAGTTATTATCCAATATTTCCTTCACTTTTTCAGATCGGTGCGTGGGACTTGAAGGGAGATTTGACCGCTATGTTTAGTAGACTGAGGTAGCACGTTGAAGCTCTGTTGTTGGTGAGATAAGTAACACTAAATTAACCCACTTCACCTTGACTGAAATAGTTACGTATGGATAAAAGGAACTGGTGATGGGAAATTGATAACTGATTCAGTAATTCAATACATCTGGTATGTATAGATTGCGACGGGATAGGCCCGTCTCATCTTCTGGATGAAGTGATGTTGGCATGCGTTGCGGCGTGTTTATAGCAAGCAAGCAAGCACCATTTGAAATGTGTAAACCTTACCACCGGAAAACGAATTTTTGATCATTAGATATATATTAGTCAGTTGTATATTTTTGTTTATGACTAGTGTATGTTATGGGTGAAAAATTCAAATTGCTCCTCCGACAGGAACGCCCCCTCCTGCGGTGACGAACGCTCGGGATCGTTTGGCCCTTATTCTAGCACGTTTGTTCCCACCTGTTATCAATTCAGTCACTACATGGAAGTGGAGCAGTTGTAAGCAATCCAGCCTTCTAGCAACTATTTTGTTTTACTACTGGCCGAGAATTCGTTCTTTGCTCTTAACTTTGGTACTTCGTTTACATGCATCAGGCATATCCATGCTGAAGAGTTCTCTGCAGTTCGTGAATCAGTATCTATACTAAGTGCAATGCCAGCCAGACAGGGCAGGATTTTGCTACAAAGCCACGGCTTTTGACAGTAATGCACATGTTACCGTAAAGCATCACAGAACTCCCTACGTCCATCTTATTTTAAGCTATTCTTTTCTTGTATCACCAACTAAAGACAGCGCCAACTCAACAGTCAGGGTGTTTTGATCAAATAAAAGGATGCCTTGGCGCTGTATAAATTTGGAACTCGAAATCTTGCTGCAAATTCACCTGCATCATCCAATCATTAACTCCATTTGGAAGTAATGGTCTCGGCATTCCTTTGCTCTGCATTACGATTCTCAACCTCCTTGTGAATATATATATACATACATACATACAAAAATAGCACAAATGCGCATAGATATATATTTTCGTCGCAAAAAGTGCGACGAAAATTTTGACACCTACAATAAACGAAGTAAAATTAACAGTTTTGTGTGTTTTTGAATGGCTAATACGAGTCTTCCACGCTGTAATTGCTTTAGTTTCAACACACGGTCTCAGATCAAATCAATTGCCAGACAAGTACAACTCCGAAATATATATATATATATAGTGGCGTATGTATATATATATATATATATATACGCACACATACGCAATTACTATCTAATCTTAAATGAGTTGTCTATACAGCATTTGTCCATGTTCCTCATTTACCTTATACTTTCTCTGTGTGTGTGTTTGTATATATATGATCCGTGGGTTTTGGGAATGGACTATCATGACAAAATAATTCTACACAGGAAAAATAATAATAATTCTCAGCCCAAAAACCAGTTAAAATACAAAATTGTAGACAAAGAAACTGCACATTATCGCAATCTTAATAATTCTACACAGGAAATAAATTTTAAAAATTCGCCGGCCGCCAAACGAAATGAAATTAATTGCTGTTGCCAAAAGTGAAAGTGATGTCCTAAAAGCAAGGATCGCCAAGTGGATTTATGTTGAACACCAAGTAACGTGAGTCAAAATTAAACCGGTTTGCCTGAAACCTGTGAATGTAGTCTGTTAAATTCCTAATTATATTTTTTTTTCCTCGCGATAATTAAATGATCATGAGGTAGTTCCCAATCTCTGGATAGTTGTTTCATGATTTTCTGCGCGTATATAATGTAGTTGGCGGGGGGGGCACAGAAGTAAAAGTGTTTACCTTGTTATAAGAGGCGGTTTCCTGGGCAAAAAGTGAAAGTTATTACAAATGATAAAATAATATCTTTAAATAATTGTTCAAATCCATCATTAAAGAAGGGTCTTCAGTGAGCTACATTCCTCTTCCACAACTAGGACAAAGTCGAAAGCAATAAAAAAAAAAAATACATAATTAGAAGAAATGTAATTGTATCTCCTTTACTTGCTGTTAATATTTGATACACTTAATACTCTTAATGAATTGAAATTTCCCTCGTAGTTGGAGAAAGAAATCAAAACCTAGTGACTCACAAACAAGGGGGTGGAATTTCAAAAATTAATTAATTTTTTTTAAATGATCATTCTTAATGGGAAATCTAATCTTTGACGGTGACAGCAACGGACATGTTTTGGTCTTATTGAACCTTGTCAGCAAAGCATAATCAGCACAAACCTGCTTGATCAGTAGACAGAAGTTTTTACATATATGGAAAGGGTTACAAAGACTTTTGGCTGACAGTAATTTCCAGAATATTAAATAAAATTGAAGTAAGGGAAATAACTCAAATAAGCTAATGGCATGGATAAAAGTAAATCAAGTGGGTGATGAGGTACTGAATAACGTACGTAAAAAATTCTTAAGGAATAAAAATTCCCCTCTTAGATGGAGAACAAGAATAAAAACCTAAAGGCAATCATTAGCGACTCACGAAGAAAAGAGGAGATAATTTCAAGAAATTAAGAATTAACTTTAAAAATTTCATTCTCATGCTTTTCTTACACTGACATTTTGTGCAAGATTTCCTTGAGAAAATCTGCAGCTTATGCTGTCAAACAGCAGACAACTCTAGAAAAAGTGGTATGAGCAGAGTAGAGTTTTTTTGCGGACTATGTCAAAGCCACTTACACCATCAGCAGAAATGACTTATTGGAATGACTTGATATGTTTATTATCATTGAATATGCCAATTCTATTAAGGTATAATTGCTCATGTGCAAGATGACAATGAAGCCTTCTCTGTGTGATAAAAGAAAGGGGGCATTTAACGTAATATTGTTCAGTATGATGCTCTCTGATAGCTTGAAGCATTTTGCAACAACAAAGAGAACATCCGCACTAGATTCGGCTCCAATTCTAGCAGTCAACAAGGTATTTCACTTTACTAACATGACATGCTATCTGCAGCATGTGACAACTTCGTTCTTACTACAATTAATACCAAAAATATGGGAGTTATTTATTAACCCACTCATAGAACAGCTGACAACTCCGGGGGGGGGGGGGGGGGGAGAAACTATGCACCACTCAACATCGCCTGCCTATGCAGTACTCTGCTCAGGAATGTGATAATAATAAATAGAAATGTCAAATTCAGAATTGTAAAGATGACTAGCGTGTTTAGGAAGCTAAGAGTGTAAATGCATTTGTCTCCTGTGCATTAAAGACCTGTATGTCACTTCTAACAATACACACTCCTATACAGATGATACCACCCTTCAATCCTCCTTAACCGTCTGCACACTGGCGTCACTCACTCACATTCAACCTAAACATCTCATACCTGATATGCACTACCTTTATAAACAGAGGTCTCAAGAACATTCTTATATGGGTCATGACAACCTACTCTCCTTCGACAGCACAAACAGGAAAATAGCCTAATTTCTTTTCCTCTCTACTTATGGACAATACACAACTAAAACCCTCAAATGCTAGATATTACAATCTCTGATGATCTCTCATTGTGACCGCATGTATATAACGTTCCCAAAGCTGCATCACAAAAACTAGGATTCCTGTTTTGGGCCAGAAAATACTTCATCCCTGAGCAATAAAATCAGCATCATCTGCATAAAGTAGTTCTCGAATCAATGTTTTAATATCTTAAACTTGCAGTTGAATCTCCTAAGATCAAATACCTTTCCTGGTGTTCTAAACGGAGGTTTTTCAACTACGCCTGTATTTGATAAAACTTTGTCTCTTGGTTAATATTTTCGGTTTTTGAATGGTAAAGAAGTGGTAAAGTTATAAAAAATGGTTAATAATGACTAAACATTGGAAAATTGTTTTTATTAACATTGAAAATCAACAGGAATATACATCAATGTGGGAAAAAGGTCTTCAATGATGTTCGCTTGTGTTTTCCCGGCCAAGTCACATTTTAGACACCAAGAGTAATCTGCTAACATGTTAATGTCCCATCATCCCTGATACCTTTCTTCCATAGTATGAATATCTTGGTGGAATCTTTCCCCTTGTTCCTCACTGTAGTCTCCACAGTTCTCAGGGAAGTAATCCAGATGCGATCTAAAAAAATGCAATTTTACTGATATACATGCACCCAGAGACTTAAAATTCTGCATTAGTTCTTCAACAATGTGCACGTATTCTGAAATTCGGTGGTTTCCAAGAAAGTTATTCATTACTGATTTAAAGGCTTGCCATGAATCCCTATTTGTCTCACTGATTACTCTTTCGAACAGTTCATCCTTCAATAGGCTTCTAAACCGAGGGCTATCAAAAATGCTTGCATACAATTTAGCATCACTGACTTGTGGAAATTTCTGCGTTATGAAAACAAATGCTGGACTTTCTTTATTAATGGCCCCCATCTTCGTTTCAAAGATGTCTGCAAGAGAGACATGAAGTCACTGAATATCAATTTCGAAAGTTGGGAGGACATTGCAAGTGATCGCACACATTGGAGGCTGGAACTAAGCAGGAGTTTAAAAAGACGAGAAGAGGAGCAGAGGCTCGCTTCTGAAGAAAAGCAGACTCAATGAAAAAAACAACACTGGGACAAGACTAGCAGACACAACCTTCAAATGCAGTCATTGCAGCCAGGACTGTCACTCTCGTGTGGGGCTCTACAGAAGCTTTCGTGTGACTTTTTCTTATGGCATTTTTTGTATGGCTTTTTTTCCTGGATTCGTTTAACAGGGAATTAACTGTTCCATAGCATTTGTAGCAGCACAGCTTTCTGTCGCCGGCAGATTTTATTACATCTATGCCCTTGATAGCACGGCTGAGGCACTGAAACAGCCAAGCACCCTCACTCGATACCTCAGAAAGACGAGGCACCAACGATGACAAAAACTGCTCCTCCGAACGTTCTGAATACCATGGGCTGAAAAATGTAATTCACAAATTACGGTATTTCAGTAATTTATTCCATGGTTGCAGTAACCCCCACCTCGGCCGCAGCATTTAGGATGTGTGATGGAGCGAAAAAGTCGCTTACAGTGGCGTTCCATATGAGGCATCTACCTCTAGCCCAAGGGCAAAGGGTAAGTCTGTTGGGCCTCTTCCCATCGACCCAGGACAATTCAACTGGCTCCAGAATTGAGGGTATGTTAACTCTGGCTAGGGCCTGTTTTATAATTAAGTTCAACTCAGTGTGGTGCGGGCTTGCCACACCGACACTTCCATATCCAACAGACATCGACTCTCGGCTCTGAGAGCAATGGAGATGCAGAGCTCATCCAGACTAAGTAAGCCACTGATGTTCGCCGCAGGCAAAGCGTCAACCCAATCCCCAGAAAATTTGGCACTCGAAGAAAGTAGGCAACATCTTGAATATTGATCAGATTGATCAAAAAGAGAGTAGAAAATATGTTTTGATTCTAGATTGTCCCAAACTTTCTGAATCAATTTATCCTGCTCTGGAATTGACAAACCAAGTACCCTCTAATGCAGTAGCGCTTCATCTACCTCCCAGTTGGAGCTAGTCCATGTTGGAAAGAAGAGGATGTTGCCCACAAAAGAGGAGCACGCAAGAATGGAAGAAAGGAAACTGGGAAGAGATAGAGAAGAGCATTTATGTAAACTAGACCACTGAATCATTTGGGCAATGCAGCTTGGTCGTGGGATTCCGGAGTAAATTTAACAATAGCCAGACTTTCAAGTTTCTCATAGATTAAGTTGTCAAAGAGTTGCAAGGATGACGAGAATCTAAATGAGGGTCTAGCTCTAAGGGTTTATAGTAACTTGGGGGTCGACAGAATAGAAAAAAAAACTTGATGGGGCTCAGTTACATGGATGTTTTTGAGTAATTGCTTAAGGTTCGACATCTTAGAGAGAAAGGTGGGCTCGAAAGCAAGATCAGAAATTGGGGCTTCAAGGAAGCACCAGGCTGATGGGGAAGGGACCATGATGGAGGGGAATAATTTGGTGACTAGATCCATTGTAGACTGGTGTTGCGAAACAGGATGATTGAGAATCAAAAGTTCACATTTGGAACCGTTAACTTGAAGGCCTCTACGTTAAGTTCCTCAATCATGAATTTCGCAGTAGCGAGGACCCTATCTGGTGGTCTCCCCAAACAAGCATAATCAAGGTACCAGTCATTGAAATCCAAGTCAGACCCCAACCTAGGAATATCATCGATGCCCAGTGCGAATAGAGGAGGAATGAAGGGATTACCTTCTTGAACTCCTGCGATGGAAATATTGGTCACCAAAAAAAGGAGGGCTCTCGATAAACCTTCCAAGAAAAGTGGTATAGCTCTAGAGCCCTCTATTTCACTGAGCTGAGGATGACATCACGTCTGATTGAATTGAAGGCGTTCTTTAGATCAAGTTTGAGAATGACCTTAGAGACCTCAGAAGGAGACTTCACAAATGTCCTCCTGCCGTGGTTGCTTCACACCCCAGTTTAGTGTCGACCCTGAGCTGAATGGGTGCAAACTCCAAAGGGAGGTTGTGCGAGACCGATGACCAACAGACTTTTGCTGTGAGGCATCTCAAAGTACACCTAACTACAATGGGGCGGAGATCACCATTAGGCTTAAGGAGACCGAACAGGTTAGCACTAAAGAACAAGGGACTATGTTGAGGAGGATACTCTCAGAAGAGAACGTGTTAACGAACTAAGTGAGACATTCCAAAAGCTCAAGGCCGGCGTCTCCACCCAACAGTAAGACACCGTCTTTAAGATGTTGGGGGCAAAGGCCATCAAGTTCGGGTGCATACCCCGCAGGAAAGGATGAGATCGCCTTTCTGACATTATCTGGGGCAAAGACTGGTCTTAAATAACCCGGTGGCTCGGGCCAGTGTAAACAATCATCCGGGGCAGATGAATGTTACCCTCTCAATTGAACGAAGAACTCCGCATCACACTGGGCGAGGGTGAATAGAGAAGAAAGGAGACGGACTGCCGCTTTGATGTCATATTTGCTGAATTTAGTGTTGACGGCTTTTTTGAGGTTTGGGCACCAACTGTCATTTGAAACCATTGCGTTTGTATTTTCTCCCGACTTGAGATAAGAAATAGCTGGTGTGGTTTCAAACAGCTCGAAGAAGTGAACGAACCAGTTTCTTCGTTGGACACGTGGAGTGTAACAAGTGGGAATATAAATAATCTTTGCTAAACAGTTACGTTATTAAACATACTTTTTTTTAAAGTTTGTAAAGAGCACATGTGAAGCAATTCCGAGTCCCTTTGGGGACACGGTTGATAAGCTTTGACTTGAATAAGCCCCTCAAGGTGACGGTGAAATCCTCAATAGGAAGCTTGTCACCGGAGGAAGGTTCTACCCAGCGATGGATGCCAGGGGTGAAGTGACATTGGTTACAAGACTAGTTTGGTAAACTTTCGGCTTGTACCTTAGTGATACCCACACAGCTCCTGTGATAACTTTTGTAAAACAAAGTGGCATTTAATCAATTTCAAATAACAACTTGTTCGGACATAGAGAACGGGCAGAGGTGGCGGAAGATACCGACTGAGTAGAAAAAATCGGACGGACAGGGTCGGCAGTGAAATTCGAAAGGGAAGAAGGTGACGATTGAAACAGGCTATCAGGTGGGGAAGTGACGGAGTCAACAACCCTAACTCCGTCTGAAAGCGATATTGGTGGGGGGGAGGAATGAGAGACGGAATGGTCAAAGCTAACTCCTCTAGTATACTACGAAGGCGGAGGAGAATGGGAAGACAGGACTCAGATGTTGTGACAAAGTCAAGCCAAGCAGGCTTTCTGGTCACCTAAGGTATATCACTATTGTTAGAAATGACTTAAACAGATATATCTAAAAATGGCATCCTACAGAGGTTAGTTTTTATTCAATTCAGACCAATGTGTAACTGACGGAATGAGAGAATGTGGATGAGAAATATTAGTGAATATTTGAGAAAGAAACAGAAAAAAAATAGAGAGGAAAACCTCAAAAGTTAGAAGATAAAAGCAAATAAAATGAACGAGAAACGAAAGAAAATCATGATAAAAATTGAGAAATAACTGTTCAGGTATTTGGTTCAAAGAGAATCATAAATTAAGCCCAAACATCTTCTAGTTGTTGATAATTCTCTTATGCTTGAAAACCGGGATAAATCCTGTGAGTATTGATGTCGGTTCTTCCGGCAAATGAAGAGATGATTTTGCAGAGAGGATGCTGCAAACGACTGCATGATTTCATCAGCAAAATACATATGGCAGCTTAGAATTTCAGAAATTGATATCGTTTCTTTAAAAAAAATGAAGAAGTAATTTTGTGTAGAGGATGCTACAGGTGACTATTATTTGACCAGCATATTACAGCAATTTAGGATTACAGAGAGTTGAACGGAAGTCAATTAAGAGTAGATTCGAATTTCGAGAGTAAAGGGGCATAGACCAGAGTAACCAGAGTAGCAATGATTCTCAGTGTTTGAGTTAGGTGGTGTGTTGAAATATGTTGGTATAGCAGTGAATCTCCAGTTTGGTGGTGTGTTGAAATATGTTGGTATAGCAGTGAATCTCCAGTTTGACAATATTGAAATATTATTGAGCATATATAAATATTTTGAAAGCAGCAAATAGGTGCTATTCCACAGTATAGCTACAGAATGAACACTGTAAAATCTAAATCTTACGAAATGTACAGCTGGGAGTAGGAAGGGCTCTGCCAAGTGTAGATAAGAAGCCTTTTGGGAGAACCTGACTCTAAGGCCTCCGTCGGTCAGGGTTCGCCATGTATCCCCGCCTGGAAAGTTCCTCTCTACGGAACAGGCATAAGCAAAGTTTTTTTTTTTATATGGAAGACTAACAGTTAACTATGCAACAAGTCTCTCCTCTCCACGCCACCTATGTGGTCCAAGGGAACAGCGAGGGACAATACAGCTTGTCGTTGCAGTGGAACTCAGAATGTAAAGAGCCGGAACAAATACCGCAAGGCATTTTGTCCAATGCTCTAACAATTCTGCTAATCCATCACCATTCACAAGATATATATATATACGAGGTACGTGTTTGTTTGTTTACTTAAATGCATAGCTCATATATCTCAGCCATTACAGGTCGTATCCAGATGGATTCTAGTTTGTATCGGGGTCGCTGTGGGGATTATTTGGATGCCAGTCTCCTATAAGGATCAGTATGGCCAATCCACTTTAATGTGTTGAGTGTTAGGAGACAGCAGATATTTAATCTTTGTTCACCCGGTGCAGACGAAAACTCTTTCTGCGAATTTTGCTCACGTGAGGAAAGTTGTTTTCAGATTTCTGAAATTAACGATTTTCATATTTGAGCACTTTGAAGGGATCTCTTTATGCATGCGCCCGCTGTCGGTACATTTACCTGGTTATCTGCCCATGGATAGGGGAGCAGGACATAGCCATTTACCTGGTTATCTGCCCGTGGATAGGGGAGCAGGACATAGCCATTTACTGCTACTGCTTGCCGACACCCACGTGGAGATGTAGCGATCTGATATGCTTCGCGCTACCGGATTTTCCTGTAATTAACAGGATGGCCATGGGTGGATTTTTCCTTTAGACCCCCACTGAAGAACGAGAATTCAGGGAAGTTATTAGCGACAACTTCTCTGGTGACTCGGGAAACTGGATATCTCCGTATGGAGAATTCTGGTATGGGTGACGCTC
>JAOPJM010317972.1:0-11861 GCA_027124095.1 Muusoctopus leioderma | reverse complement strand
ACATATATATATGGCTATGTTATACACACGGGGAAAATAGGACTCAATGCAACAAATAGAGAGAATATACAATTTATTTATAGCTGTAAAGTTACATCAGAGATTCGTATGATGGCACTTATCAAACTTTGATAAGTGGCCTTGCACGAAATTCTAGGCTCTTGGGTCACTGATATAGCTTTACAGCTGCAAATAAATTATACACACACATACACAGAAACACACACACGCACACAATTTGTGATACTAACAGACTCGTATCTGCTTAAAAAAATTTTTGGAATATTTTCATTTATTTATTTAATATTTTACTTTATTTATTTATTTATTTATTTATTACCTCGTTAAAATTGCACATTTATTAAAAAAAAAAAATTGGGAAAAAAAATAAATAATAATTTAAAAAACTTGTTGCAATACACATTTATAACAGAATCTTCCGTAAAATTTTACAAAGGAAGGAGAGTTGGCTCCCTCGAAAGAAATACTACTTTGTTAATACATGTATTTGACGGTAGTCGTAAATAGAATGTTAAAAATAAAAATTTCTCTAAATATTTCTTGGAAAATTATTTCAATGGGTTAGTTTTGGGGCAGATCATAATTATTTTGTATATACTTTAAATGTATATTATTTTGATTAGAATGTAATCTTTTTTTCTTTGGGATGTATGAATATATACGAACGGCTTTTAACGTGTTCTGTCTCAAAATTCCACCAAACTTCACCGTGTTGCTATGTCAAAATTTTCTTCAGCCATCCAGAGGATAATGACCATGACATCATTCATGTGTTCGAGGGCATAGACGGTGTGTCGGGAGTGGCTGAAAAATGTTATAATGGTTCGAATAAGGTGCTGAAGCAACTTATCAATATAACATACTTTCCATATTCTGATATTTAAACGAAATCAAGTGGGAAAGTTTACGCAGGTTTCGGCCCAGACACGTCCCCAACATTGTTCAGACTCTTTACTATAATTGTTATTTCATTTACTCTACTAATACTCACAATAGAAATATAAACATTACTCAATCTCATCTCCAGTCTCCTAGTCTCTCCCTCATCGCCTATATATTTGAGGATTTCTGTAAGAACACATTTCGTTCTTTTTAATACCGATGTATCATTTAAATAGAGAAATAAGATTTTCTTTAGAGAGAAAGACGTTAGAGATTTACTCTTTGAAATATTTCTATTATGACGTAATAATGGTCAGATCTTCACAAAAACCGAGCTGGTTTGTTATTATTTCATATCTTCAATGTTTCGGTATACACCAATATTGGAATTATATAACTGTACCTTGTCTGTTAAATTCAACACAACATTGAGATATTTCAGCGTCTGGTACGGAAGATAGTATAACAATCACCTAACACATTAGACATATTTTATAATCACCAAATAAATTTTAAATATTTTACAATAACCAAACATTTCGGATATGCTACAATCATGAAACATCGAAACCTCAATGGTTAAAACGTATGAAATTCAGGGATAGGTTTAATCTTAGTGTATACATACATTATCACACAAACACACACACATATTTGTATATATAATACAGTATTCAACAGTATTCTAAAGGATAATATTTCTTCCTTGAGTTTTTCTTATGAATATATAATTAACTCTCACCTAAATAGTGTCATGTAACAGGTTAAACACCTTCATATCTTGTATATTAATTGTTTTTGTTGTTGTTGATACAGTTTAAGAAAAGCAGTAATTCAAGTTTGTTTGAGATGTGGTGAGAACAACTGTCCTTCACACTGACGTATACAATGTCTATAGTCACATTGTCTGTGATCTTATATTAGAATTATGGTTACTAACACATATAGATCAAATGTAGTTGTCAGTTATGTCCATTGTTTACAGACTGGTAACAAGACTGGTGTCTTTTACCTGGGGTTCAAAAACTGTTTGTGATGCTTAAGTATAATGATATCTAACATGGGTATAAGGCCAGAAAGTTTGATTGACTAGAGGACAGTCGATTAATCGACCTCACTACTTGACTAGTACTTATTTTATCGACATCAAATCAATTCCTGTCAGATGTGGAATACATCGTAAAGGTACGTAACTAAATAGAACTAGATATTTTGTCTGGCGCTCTGCCGTTTGCACTATACAATTTAACGACAATACTAACGGACACTAGCATAGACACAACGCCTCAAATTTGGGGCATTGTTACAGTCGATTACATCACCCTCGGTATGTGACTGGCATTATATTTTATCGACTCCGGAATGATAAAAAGTAAAGTAGATCTCGGCGAGATTTTATCTCAGAACTGAGTTATGCATCTAAATACTACAAGATGTTTTGTCCAACGTTCTAACGAATCTGCCAATTCACCAATGATAATAATTCCTAACAGTGAAACAAGGCCATAATATTGGTGGGGAGGTGTTGTTGTATGATAACCTTTGACCTCGAACTACTCTCCTTGCGTAAAAAGTCCAGCGTCAGTCGCGTTATCAAGAAAACGCAGCAGTCGCGATCTTTCGTTAGTTTAAAACAAAAAATCCATCTAGTTATGTTGCCTTGAGTTGCAATATATTCCGCCCACTATACCTAACATAACAGGTGTCAGATGTAAGGAAAAAGTAGATATTTAAGTTAAATCATAAATTCAAGAACATCGTAATTCTATTTGGCAACATTATAAACCACTGGATACCATAATGCCACTCTTCAAACCACCAGAACAATTTCATTTTGACAAACCCAACTAGTGGCCTCTATGGAAGCGAACATTCATGCGATTTAGAAACTGTACAGAGCTAAATAAGAAATCACAAGCCATCCAAGTTGATAGTCTAGTGTATGCCATGGGTCCGCAGGCCGAAACTATCATCACCCAGCTAAACTTGGCAGACGCCGAATATGAAAACTTTGACGCAGTGCTAGTTAAGTTTGATGGATACTTTCAACCGCAAACAAACGTTATCTATAAACGGTTAAGGCTTAATCAAAGGGTGCAAAGGGATGGAGAGCCTGTGGAACAATTCATTACCAGTTTATACGAACTAGCATAAAATTGTGGATATACCGCTGAAGCTAAGAGGGAGCATATTAGGGACAGAATAGCATGTGGTATCAGGAATAAGGAATTGTCTAAAAATCTCTAAATGAAAGCCGATCTTACGCTTGCCAAAGTCGTCGAACTAGCACGTCACCATGAGCTAGTGTCATCCCAGGCATCTCCACTGAAAAACAGCTTACCACACGCGATGGAGGAGTTTCAACGCAACCGCCAAGGCAACAGGAAATACAACAGCCAGCGAAAACCACAGCAACAGAGTCAACCACACCATCAACAACATCAAAGCAACAGCCACTGTATGAGATGCGGAAAGTCTCACAGTCTCATACGTATGCGCCGCCGCGAAAGCTAAGTGTCGTGTTTGTCATACAATCGGTCACTACGAAATCGTGTGTCGTCGGAAAAAAAGCGTGTAACCGTGATCAAAGTGATACAGCTGAAATTCAAGAGGATAATAGTCAACCATTGTTCCTCGGCAATATACAACGTAATGATGGCGACCAACGGTGGGTCACCAACATCCATATCAACGGTGAACAGTGCGTATTCAAAATCGATTCCGGAGCAGACGTGTGCGTTATGTCTGAGGAGCGATTCAATCAACTGCGTCGACCACCTATACTCATCCCTACCAACACCGTTTTGAAATCATATGGTGGAATGCCGGAAGTGATCGGTAAGTTCGAAGTCGGTGATCATGATTCATTCAAATTCCATGTGTACGTCGTGAAGGGGTCTGGAAGCAATTTACTGCATTGTGTAAGTTGGGCCTGATAACAGTAAATGTAAACGAAGTCGTGTATGGTTTAGTGAAGTGCCAACCAGTAAGAATAACTCTACGAGACGATTCTCAACCATATGTCAACGTCGCTTGCTGGGTGCCTATACCTCGTATACCGAGGGTTGAGGCGGAGCTAGTCAAAATGGAACATGCAGGCATTATCGAGCGAGTAACCGAACAGACTCGTGTGCACCAATGGTCGTCGTCTTGAAGATTTACGTCTACTTCGGAAACCTCAGCCGAAACATCAAACGAGAGCGTTACCAGTTACCGACCATCGAGGATATTTTGCCTAAATTAGCAGGTTCAACAACACATTCAAAACTCAACGCAGCAAATGGGTACTATCAGCTACCGTTAGACCTTACCGGCGCGAAACTCACCACTTTCATAACTCCTAAAGACCGATATTGCTTCAAACGCCTCCCGTTTGGAATCTTTCAGCCGGAAATGTCGCATATCCTCGAGGGAGTAGAAGGTGTGTACGCTTACCAATATGACGTTATCGTGTATGGATGCACTACAGAACAACACGACAAACGGTTTGAACTGTGCATGAAGAAATGCACTGAAGCAAAGTAAACGATGCCAAATGCGAGATCCGAAAACCAAGTCTTGAGTTCCTCGGTCACCAAGTCAGCAAGGAAGGGGTGTATCCAGGCAACAACAAAATCAAAGCCAACAAACGTGTCAGAATTGCGCAATATTCTGGGGATCATTCTATACCTGGGTCGGTCTGTTCCTCATGTATCCACTCGCGCAGTACCTATGGCTGACCTACTGTGGAAAGGCAATGTGACGATAAGCAGCAACAAATCTTTGATGAAATGAAAAGACTCGTTACCAGTGCTCCAGTTCTTGCGTACTTCGACGTATTCAAGGAAACTATCGTGAGTGCAGACACAAGTAGCTACAGTATTGGAGGCTACATATACCAACGTCACACCGACGGCACGAAACCAATAGAATTTTGTTCGAGAACACTGACCACAGCTGAGACTCATTACACTTAGGTGGAGAAAGAATGTCTAACGAGCACCTGGGTTTGTGAGCGTTTCGGATATTACTTGACAGGGCTGGAGAAGTTCAAACTGGTTACCGACCATAAACCTTTAGTGCCTCGTATCAACAACAGAGACATCTCGAATGCACCAGCAAGATGCCAAAGACTACTACTGCGACTCATGAAATTCAACATTGTTGCTAAACATTATCCTGGCAATATGATGCATGTGGTAGATGCATTATCTCGGAGTCCAATACCGACGGAATCGAGCGAGTACAACGACATCACGTTGTTGGAGGAAGACATCGAAGCTTACGTGGACATGATAGAATCGTCATGGCCGGCAACAGCAGCCAAGCTCCAACAAATGCGTGATGCTACGATCAGCGACACCAACCTTCAGCAGACCATCCATTATACACTGCATGGATGGCCCAACCAAGTCTGCTATCCCACTATCGTTACATGCCTACTACGCCGAGCGGGCATATTTTTCGTACACGGATGGCATACATATCCACCGTGGCAGGATCGTGATATCCATCAACATGAGAAACGACATGATAGAAGCGATGCATGAAGGCCACTGGGGCATGACCAAGTGTCGAGAGAGAGCAGCACACATCGTGTGGTGGCCTGGTATCAATGCAGTGATTGTGACAGTGTATCAGCTTTTCCACAGTGCACAACCAACCAAAGCAAAACAAAGGAAGAGCCACTGATTACCCGACCTTTCCCCGACTACGCATGGCAGCGAATAGCTGTGGATCTCTTTGAAGTTAATGGTCGAAACTACACGGAGAAAACGGATGCTTATTCACGATTCTTAGAAATATCGTACCTACCTACAACCTCGTCAAGCGCCGTCATCGCGAAAATCAAAAATTCGTTAGCGCGTTTCAGTGTTGCGCAAGAAGTGTTATCCGACAACCGACCGCAGTTTTCGAGTGCTGAATTCCACCAGTTTTCTGACTCGTGGAAATTCAAACACGCCACCAGCAGTCCGTATTATGCTCAACCCAACGGGGCTGCTGAGAGCACCGTGAAGATCGCGAAACGCATAGTGCAGCAAGTCGATCCATTCAAAGCATTGTTAGCCTATCACAGTACGAAAATGGCAGACTATTACGATTGCAAGAATAGTGTGCAAGAAAAACAACCGTTACCGCAAGGTGAAAACGTGCGTGTTCGAACCGACAATGAGAAATCGTGGGACACAAGGTGCGTAATCCTCAAGAAAGTTGCTCTTAGCTCCTACATTGTCACGACGGAACGTGGTGATTATCGAAGGAATGCAAAACACATAGTCAGACAAGAGTGCCAGCACACCACCAACGTCACTACCAAGCTCTACACCTCCACAGAGTCGACTACGTCCTCATCAGAGGGTGTGTGCGCAAATCCGCAGAATTCATCTTCAGTGCAGACAACTCGAAGTGGTCGCATTGTTAAACTAGTAAACAAACTAACACTGGAGGTGAAGAGAAAGTGATTATTGTTATAGCAAATGGTGTTTGCTTTAAAAAAAAGCAAAAAGAAAAAACTGTTTCAAAATTTTGCTGAACTTTAACTTTGTGAAATTTTGCAAAAGACACGTTTTATAACAACAAATACTTTCACCTTGATACATTTATATTTGGCATATTAAGACTTTCCATTTCAGTATTGTTGTATTTTGTTTATCGAAAAAGGGGAGATGTTGTATGATGACCTTTGTCCTCGAACTACTTCTCTCCTTGCGCAACAATCCAGCGCCAGCCTCGTTATCAAGAAAACGCAGCTGTCGCGATTTTTCGTTAGTTTAAAAAAAATCCATCTAGTTATGTTGTGTTGAGTTGCAATATATTCCGCCCACTATAACTAACATAACAGGTGTATTCAATTGAATTTACCCCAGTACTTTACTGGCACTCTACAGTTTATGTAAGTCATTGCCCTCAATATTAATTAGTAATTTATTATATTGTCACAATCACAAATGTTGTGACAGTTGGTGTACTTGCTTCAGTAGATACCAATCCATGACTGGTACATATTTTTATCAACTCTGGAGGAATGAAAAGTAAAGTTGTCTATGGTAGGATTTTAATTCCGAAGGGTAATGACGTAACTAAATAGAGCTGTTCATTTTCTCTGTTAATATACAAATTATACCACTATTCTAATAATTCACTCGTGTCACGTCAGTAGTAAACAGCTCCATATATTACAGAAAAAGGAGTTGTATCTTGGTAAATAATCGACTTTATAAAGATATGTTATTTTATTAACCATTAGACTTCACAATACAACTGGTGGAGTGAAGGTGGAGTATCAGAAGTGAAAGTAAACCTGACTATATATAGTAAAGTGGGTGCTAACATACTTGATGTAGTAAGTCAAGAAATATTATATAGTTCTGTTTGTCAACTTTCTGAGTTCACACTGAAGTAGATTTAAACGTTGTCCCTTCTGTGAACTTAGAAAATAAATACAATTCAAATACTGTAATCGATTAAATTGTCTAAAACCCTTCCCTACAAACCTGTCGGTCAGGTGACGAAGTAAGAAATCTCTTGAATTTAATATTTTCGATATTCCTATATTTTGACGAAGTATGTGGGTTTTAGACAAGCTTCTGGTGTGTCAATAGTTTAGTATCCTGGCTGTATCTGTTTAATTACATTTACTCCTGTAGTATGAACAGGCAAATTTATAATACCGAAAGATGGAATTTAGATCCTATCAAGGTGATCTAGTTAAATATAGGTTTAGGAGCTCTCGCACGGGAAAAGAAAAAAACAAAACAACGAAAATGATTCACCTTACTCACACGGCGAGTACTCGCTTTGTTTTCGATGGCCACCAAAAACTCACAACTCGTTTTCATCCACACAGAACACACGATCACACCTCTTGGAAAAGTAACATCTGACACCACAGCGTGTAAATAGCCCGACTGACACACATGCCAAAAACGCCAGATAAACAAAAACCGCCGCCTGGTTGCGTCACTTCCGCTTCCTGCTTGTTCACCTCGCCATGCCGATCACACGCCCCCTTATCTAAAGATCACACCCTACAACGAGGCCGGCAGTAAACAAGGAAAAAGAATCAACAAAAAATAACACCTGGTATTTCTATATACAACTATCTACAGTCAAGAATTCAGCCAGACCCTGCCTCTTCGTGCCATCTCGTAGTCGCTTGTCCACCCGGCAGGACGTCGCTCTCTCCAAGACCATCGCAGGGCTCCTCCAACGTTGGCATTATCCCTTTGTTGTTCATCATCCCTTTCTTGTCCACCATCCTCAGTCTGATCGTCCGATGAAGTGATGACCCTACGGACATCCAATACATGACGCGGCATTTTATCATTTGAAATGTTATTCTGGCAAGTAACACCACTCACTCTTCATTTCCCCCATTGAGAGGTGCAGCGCGCATCGAGGGGCTTCACCCAAACTAGATGGATGCAGGTCCTTCCACTTCCCCAGAGCACATCGGCGCTGTGCTCGGATGTCTCCACTCGTACCTAAACACTGCTATCTGCGGCACTGACTCTTTGGCCTGCCCTGACCAGAGTGACATGTTGTACCAAAACACTGCCTCCATCGGGGAGACATGCCGCTTCTCGGCCATGGCCTTAATGGTTAGATGGTGTCTCTCTACGATTCCATTTCCGCTCGGCATTTACGCAGCTCTGAAGTAGCGCCTGTTATTCCACCTGTCTAGCATGTCTTTCAGCGATTCCGACATAAATACTGCATCGTTGTCCATCAGCACCTTATCAACTGGGCCCCACTCCTAGAATATTTCATTGAGCATCCCTGCAATTTCAACCGCAGTTTCCATCTTAATTTCTCTGCAGATAGCCACTCGATCGGGTCCGATAGTGTGTTACATCTACTGCCAGTCTCTTCCAATTTTCTCCAACCTGAATTCTCCCTATCTCACGTACCTCCGGCGCGGGATCAATCGACTGACACCTGGCACAACTTGCAACCACCCTCTGAACACTTCTGGTGACACCAGGGTCAACGTTTCTGGTCAGAAATAGGGACCTATCCACCCCCATATGGTGCAAGCAGTGCAGCCTCTTCCACTCCAGGTTTCCCAAACAGCACACCGCGCCTACTCCATCCTCTGAATCCTCTAGCACCTACAACTAGGTTTACAACTCGGGTTAGAGCATCCCCCTTATTCTTTTCTGAGGGTACGAAAGTCACAGGCAGCTTCAGATCAAATTCAGCAATTAACTCGGCCAGAATTCCTAAATGTCGCTTAACGATCATCTCCATAGCTCCTTTCGTTCGAACCCTCTGCACATCGGTGATCACTGATCTCATCGATCCAAGCACAGTACCCGAATATGTCCGGATTTCGATATCGAGCAACCCTCACCACAAAGCCAAATTCACGCCCTTTAATACAGCATCTTACTCGGCTACGTTAATGTGGCTGCAGTCATCCTACTTCTTAAACTAGGCCGCACCATCCGCCTCAACATTGCCTATCACCAAAACAACCCCCAATGCTATACTGCTCGCCCACACCATATGATCCACTTAGTTCTGGAATTTCATTTCCCCTCTGAAATATCAACTTGCCTTCCCTGTCCTTTTTCAGCGTTAGTCATAACGCAGTTCTTCCTTCCATCAACTCGGGGTGGTTTTGCAGTTAGCCCAAAACTTCTCAGATGACCTATCACCTCCGTCACTATCACCACTGTGTCTCATCCGCCAGAATGTCGTCTATGTAGGAGTTGGTGCCCCCTTTGACCCTGTCTACTTTTCCCAAAATTGTCTTGAGGACTGGTGCCATGATGTTTGGTGCAGAGTTCAGTCCAAAACCCAGCCTAGTCAGATAATACGTCTTGCTCTTGTATCTCACCAGCTGGTACTTCCAAAGTTCACTCACAAGGCTTTGGTTGACCCGAAGCTATGGTAGAAGACACTTGCCCAAGGTGCAGCACACAGTGGGATCAAAACCCAAAACCACATCATTGTGAAGCGAACTTCTTAGCCACACTGCCACACCTTCCCCCCATCTTACCTTGTATGGAGGACTACCAATGGCTGCTTGGATAGAATGTCAGATATGTCTTCATCATACCACCACCAAAATGGCTGTTGTGGTGATTGGTAAAAAAGTCATTCACCAGCACACTACAACCACTAATCCATTAAACATGATGTTACCTCCTTCTGCTTCTACTGCTGCTATAACAGCTGCTGTTCTCCTGAACTAGCAAGGTGCATACCGCTTCTACCCAAGCCCACCTGTTGTTCTAGCTTCTCCTATACCACCTGCCTCTCCTACTTCACCTGCCTCTCCTACTTCACCTGCCTTCTTCCTACTTTGCTTGCCTCTCCTCCTACCTCACCTGCCTCCCCTCCTACCTCACCTGCCTCCCTATCTCACCTACCTCCCCTCCTACTTCACTTGCTTCTTCTCCAACTGTGTCTCATTTAACACATTATTCAAGCTCAACATTGACCTCAATGGAGTCTCTATGTGGTCACTCAACGTGCTGGAAATAGCAGCCAAAGCTCCCTGAAATCACATCCTTACTATCTTAAATAAAGAAAGAATACATGGAATAATGTAGTCCTCCTATGTACCCCGACAAAGACGGAGTGGTTACAGCTGGAAGGCCTATTTGATCAGAGTTGACCTGGGGCTAAACAACAACAACATCATCACCAGTCTGGAATGACCTGCAAAGGCCATGGTACACTGCTCTTCTTCCTACAACTATGTCTGAATAAAGGACAGGATGGGCATGGTTGGAATGCCTTTTTGATCACTGGGCTGCTCAGTCAAGGCTGATCTGGAGCTAAATAACAAACAACAACAATGCAGTGCCAAGGACGAGATATGAACCTCTGCTCTCTTACACTCTCAACAACATCATATACTCCTATAAAATATGCTTGTTGTTGTTATTTAGCCCCAGGTCAACCTTGTTCCAACAGACTTATGATCAAAAGTGACCTTCCCATCACCCATAGTGTATCTAGGACTGCATTATGCAATATGTCTTTTACTTTTTTATGATGGTAGGGTATGGTTTAAGGTAGATTTGACTGCTATTTCTAGCTGGTATGATGGTGATAGTGAAAGCACGGATTGGAAAAATAAGATAAAATAAAAAAAGATTTTTTGAAAATATAAAACTTCATAATTCATAAATGAAATTTATTGATTCATTGATAAATTAATAAAATCTATACAATTATCCAATGTCACCTTCCTTGGAAGTAAATTTGGCTGCTATTTCTTGCAGGCCATGTGACCATGTAAAAACTTCCTCATTGGCCCATAGAGGCTTCCTCGCTGACTTTCCCATTTATTTGTAGAAACCCCTTCTTTGCATCTATTAAATATTGTTGATTACTATGATGTTATGATGTTCAACCCATTTCAGGACTGAAGAACAAAATTTAAGTAAAGAAGAAGAGAAAATGATGTCAGATTTGAAATTTCATGTAAGTATATAAGTATATATCATCATCGTCGTCGTTTTTACATCCGTTTTTCCATGCTAGCATGGGTTGGATGAATGTTGCTTTTGGAATAGCTGGATACCCTTCCTGTCGCCAACCCTTACATATTTTTGTATGTAAGGTAGTTTTTCCATGGATGTTTAACCATTGAACAGCTATTCTGCCGGCCGATTGTCATAGACAGAATGTAAACAAACAATCACCAATAACTAAGCAATGTGAAGACTTCGTGGGGATACACGCACATACACTCACACACACATACACACACATATATATATATATACGACAGGCTTCTGTCTCCCAATTTCACTCACAAGGCATTGGTTTGCCTGAGGCTATGGCTATAGTAGAAGACACTTGCCCAAGGTGCCATGCAGTGGGAGAGAACCCGGGACCATGTGGTTACGAAGCAAAATTCTTACCACACAGCTATTCCTGCACCTATCATCATCGCTTTTTACGTCCGTTTTTCCATGCTAGCATGGGTTGGACGGAGAGTTATTGAGGCAGAATTTTTA